>LKNJ01004577.1:0-30790 GCA_002120245.1 Maccullochella peelii
GAGAGAGCGCGCGCTGTGTAGTCAGTGTTTCACCGTCAGCGGGACCGGACAGACTTGTGTGTGTTAGTTAGTGCCGGTTGGCTGGTCGGTGTGGTTGTTTTATTTGTTTTCTCGCTTCTATAAAATGGGATTCTGACAGCAGCCGGGCTGCGGGCGCCGCCGGCTCCTCCTGACCGGAAAATGAAGCGTCTCTGTCGGAGGCTGGCGGTGGCCGTGGCGGTGCTGGTGTGGCTGGGGGCGCTGGTTTACCTGCTCGTGCTGAGCCGGAGGAGGCTGCCAGAGCTCGGTACCGGAGCAGGAGCAGCGGGAGGAGGAGGAGGAATAGCAGGAGGCGGGGAGACAGCGTACAACCAGGTGAAGTAGAACACCTCTCCTCCTGTGTGTGTGTGTGTGTGTGTGTGTGTGTCCGAAAGAAACATTGCTGATCTCCCTGTAGGGACTTCCAGTGTGTCTGTGGAGTTCACAGCAGTCACACCGTGGGCTAATCTATAGTAAACCCACAATACCGCCGTGTCCTGGGTTAAAGTGCATCAATAATGACTTTATAGTGACATTATTGGTTAGTTTTTGGCTGTTTTGTGGCGTTGACATCCCTATAAAAGACTCGTTTGGCTGTGGTGTCTGTGGAGTTTTCTCCCAAACCTCAAGGATAGTTTGCAGTTCAGTGGTGGATAAAGTATTCAAAGTCTTGAGTAATTGTTGCAATACCACAAATAAAACTCCTGTATCTGAAACTGAGCAAAAGCAAACAGGTTAGCAGTAAAATGTACTTCAGGAAGGTGTGTTTAATTGTTAATTTAATTGTTGTAGTTCGTCCTGGTGCTAATTGGCACTAATGAGTAGTTTAAATTGCAGGGATTCCTATTTATGTGACTTTTTAATGTTTTGAAGATGAATTCTTATAATCTGAAACTAATTCAGTAAGAAGTACAACATTTCCTTCTGAAATGTATTCGAGTTAAAGTAAGAAATCTCACAAAATCCAAACACCAAATGTAACCAAAAGTGCCAAACCCTCTAAGATCTTAGTTCAGGTAAATGAGGAAATGTACTTTGTTAGTTCCTGCCTCTAGCGTGTCTTCTGTCAGCTCGCAATGTAAACGGAAGTAAATCTGCTATTTTGTAACTTCAGAACTATTTTCTGTAGTTTTATCTTTGGTATCAGTGAGCATTTACCTCCTATGCCATCACAGGATATTGCTGTTTTTCCTGTTTAATCCTACAATATTCCTATCTGTAGTGGCTCTATAGATAATGATGTAATACTTGCTGTATTTCCTGTGATAAGACTATGCTTGCCGTTCCTATAATACCCCAATAATATACCCTACATCCACTATAGGGGCTCTTATAATTGTATAAAATCATTATCAGATTGCTGTGGCTCCTTTGAAGATAATTAGGTTCATTTTCGACTTGGCTTGGTGTCTGCGCCCAGTGTGCACTGCAGGATATCTGTTATGCAAAAGACCCACAGCATGTTAACTGTGGCTTGGTGGGATAAATTGTATTGATCCTGCCTCTCTTACCTTGTTTTATTGAACTACTAGTGCGCACACACACACAAACATAGAAATGGTACAGCCCATATTTTCCAGAAACACTTCCCTGTAAGAATATTGTAATATTGTATGTATAAAACATCATAACGTAGTGTACGTAATTTGCATTATGGCCTTATAGGAATATTGGATGAATATAATAAGAATCCATAAAGTCAGTCTTTGCAACTACAGACATTATTAGCCCATCTAAGAATATTATTGTATGTTTTCTAGAATATTGCAGGTTTATGATGTTTCATTTTAACAGCACAGTGAAGTGCTGCCACTTATTTGAATAATGAAACTTACTTGCACCAGAATCAGAGTTTATTGCTTTATTTGTGAGTCACTCTGCACTATGGGCAAAACCCACCCAGTTCAGTGTACGTTAATGGCATGAATTGAATGAATATTTCCAAGGCGTCAAGACAAAAGATTTCTAGATGGAAAGACCATTGTATCAGTGTGTGTGCAATGCATTTCTGTGTGTGTGTGTGTGTGAGGTGAGCGCTGCTGCATAATCAGCTTCTCCACCACACACCGAGACTCAGCAGTCTGTGTCAAGGTGACAAGTGTTTCTGTAGAGACAACAGAACTACATGAATGCTGCAAAGAGCTGCATATCAAATCTGATAGCTCTCCACTCAGCTCTTTGTGTTCCTTGTAGTTTCCTAGAATATATATGTATGTTCTTGAGTGACAAGATTACTTGTACTATTGATCAACAGTGTGTTAATGGTTGCTTGTAATGCAGGAGATCTAGGAAATGAAACTTAGTCTGGTGTTCTTCTCTGTGTGACTCGTTCTGGATCTGAGCATCAGTTAAATGGCTAAAATGTGAAATGCAAATGCCCGTCAGTCGCTGAACGAAAGCTTTCGGAAAGGTCTGAGTACACAGGATAAACACACATCACTGGAAGATCACCTGCAGACAAGCAAGCATGTGTGTGTTCCTGTAACAGTTTGAGTTTGCAGTGGCTTTAGAGCTACAGTTGTTTTAAAGGAATTTAGAAGTCTCGCACTTCATTTATGTCATGATACCAAACCAGAGCAGACCGTCTTTTCCTCTAGCGCCACCATGAGGTTGACATTAGTTGTTTTGAGTGAAATGTCTCAATATAGCGATTGGGTTGATTGGCATGAAATTTGATACACACATTCATGAATTACAATCACTTTGGCGACCCCTTAAATTTTCATCTAGCACCATCATCAGGTCAATTGTTTAATTTGTCCAATACTTTAGTTTATGACTAAATATATACAAAACTAATGACATTCCTATCAATCGCAGCTCTACTTTGAGTTTAGTGCTAATAAGCAAATGTTAGCATTCTAACACACTAAATTAAGATGATGATGGTGAATATGCTTAACACCATTGTGTGCATATTAACATGATAAAAAAAACACCGCCGTGCCTTTACAGCCTCACAGAGCTGCTAGCATGGCTGTAGTCTTGTTTCTCAGTCTGTTGAAAACATGAAGGCAGTCAGATCAGGCAAACAAAACCACAGGCGGATATCAAAAAAGGCAGTGGTTCATCAGACCAGGCAGGCATGACACGAGCAAGGCCGAAACACTGAGGCAACATCGCCAGTCTGCTACATATACTGGGTCTAATGACTACTGGGAAGCTTCAAGTGAATGGGTCAGGAGGTGTGCAGGAGCATGAACCTGGCCTTTAGTGGACGGGTCAGAAAAAGCAGATCTGGGATGAGATGGGGGTAGAAAATTTAGGCGGAGCTGCTGCCTCCCACTCAGTTTTTTATGAGAAGTGCCAAATGCCTTGACAAGGTTAAGGGGTTAAGGTTAGTTTAAAATGATCATCAACATTATTAATTGACACTTGCTTTAAGAAGAAATCCCAACAATATAAAATGAGTTAATTTACAAAATGATTGCAGTTTTGGGGAAACTCAGCAGAATTTTTGAAAAATGGAGAATCCATTCAATAAAAGTATGATAATTATGTGTCAACGAAGCTCTTAAGACATCAACAGTTCTTAAAGAAGAGCCACACTTTGTTTGAATTTTGAGGCTCGCCTTAATTTTGCATGAGTAGGAGGTGTTTTTTTCAAATGGTGGATAATTCAGGCATTGAAGCTTAATCTGCTTGCGCTCTCATTGTAAGTTGACCGGATAAGATCCTCGGCTAAATGCCTCAGATATGAAATTTGAAATGTAATTAAAGTACTTCAGTAGAAGGGGTAGAAACAGCTGCAACCACTTAGCTGATCAGGAGAAGAAGAAGAAGAAGAAGAAGAAATAAAATAAGACTGTCTTGTCTTGTGTGGACTTGTTCTGAGAGATGCGAGCCTACAAGCGAATGAGATAATCTCTGTTCGTTCATTCAGCAGGACAGTCAAAGTCAGGTGTTTGTGTGTGTGTGTGTGTGTGTGTGTGTGTGTGCGTGCATGAGCGAGTGAATCATTTTCAAGTCAGGACACACATGCTGTAACACACCTCGGCTAATACCCGTGCCAGATACAGACTTGCCAACTTAATCCTACAGTTTTTCACACCCAGTGTAAAACTGTAGGATCTGTCAGCAGTGACGGACCGCCTTGTATCATCATTACCAAGGACACAGTCTGTTCCTATCATAAAAAAAGAAACCTAAATTGGGCCCTTGGTGATACATTTAAAAACGAGTTAAAACAGGATCTAGAAACATTTGAACTAAAACCAAAAGTTTCTGTAAAGAACATGGAAGGAGTGTGTGCTGAGCTGAACTTAACAAACAGCAGGATGCTCAGCCTAATGGGACATATAGAGAGGTTAACACTCAATGTACAAACCTGATGTTCTTGTTCAAAATTTGATCAGCTACCTGTTCCCTGAAGTGCAAAACATACTTTCTGTGTCCACATAGCTGCGATTCCGTGCAGACCGTCCATGTGCAGCCCAAAGTTTATGACCGTGCCGTTTCTATGCACGCATGGTATGTGCCGACAAATGTGTGTCAACACGTCTGTGTTTGTATGCAGACACCCAACGTAGTATAAGCAGAACCATGTCTGCTGCCCAAGTCGGCGTCTGTTTTGTAGTATATCCTGCTCTTCAGCCTGCACCACTCCAACCTTTGGGTTGTTTTCCCAGCAATTAAAACTGATGTAATCTACTGTAGCTCTCAAGCTTTAACACCAGTGACAGCCAGGGCTTGTTTGCAGTCTGATTTTATGCCGTATACATGCAGTCTACAGTGTTGTGTTGTGTTTGACATGTTGTCGAATACAGTAGACTTCACCCTGGCTCATATGTCTGTCGTTGACCAAATAATACTGGGAACTAATGAGCCCCAGGAACTAAACAGTCCCCGTTGTGCAATCCTGTTCCTGTTCTGTTTCCACCGCATTAAGATTTGGTAAACTAAAAGTGTAACGGATTGAAAAGCAACTGTTTTGTTTGAGACGCCATTCTTTGCACAACAACACAGAGACATCTCACCGTTCTTGGTAATTTATTGCTGCTACATTTTTTTTTAAACTAGCTGGGAAGTCTGCTACATAATATTGATACTACTGGCAACCAATGCTGCTACTGTGTGAATGAATGCTGCACACATGTTTTTGCAGTCTTGAGGCTTGTGTTTGAACAGCGACAAACTTGTCACCATGTGCACCTTTATCCTGTAGTTTTGACAAAATTCTTAATCATAATTGCATAATAGCACAGGTCATAACATTTGGAAAAGCAAGGTTTTCATCCAGACACCAGCATATGTTCCTGTGATTATGCATACTTGCATGTAATCAGATGTTGTTTGCATGGGCTCTTACCCTCATTATTGGCCTAATTACAGTATAATCACATTATTAATGTGCATGTAAATGTAGCCTCTGGTTGTGTTGGACAGCTTGCAGGTGAAAATGTGCAGAGGTGTGTAAACGTGAAGCAAATTGTAGCTCAGAAACCTCCAGTGGATAAACCTCCAGTATTTTAAAAACAATCAGCAGGTAGTTTTTTCCCCTGAAGGATCCTGTCTACATACTGTTTAAGCTACATGTTTCTGACTGCTATAAGAAAACTCTTCCCTTTTCGTCTCTGAATATATGAAATGTATTTGTGTGCGAGTGTAAGCCAGGACTGAGGATGTGTGTTAGTTTTGTCAGCAGTACTTGTGGCACTGTGCGCTATTCAAATGCTAATGCAGAATTCCCATTCCTCACAGGATTAGCCTGCACTCCTGTTTACCTAGCACAACTACTTCCTGTGCAAGGCATGGTACTCCTGTTTGCACACCAACGCACGCACACACGCACACACGCACACACACATACGGAAACGCTTATATGCAGGATCACACCCTCATCTGCATGTGTGCACAAGAAAAATGGTATTTCTTGCACAGAGACGAGAACACACACACACACATACACTGACACACACACACACACATGCACACACACACAGCTGAGAGAGCCTTTGAAGCAGCATGGTTGGAGTGTGCCTGTGTCCTCCGGCAGGTTGGCAGGGGATCTTTATGGAGTTTCTGCCTTCAGAAGTCTAAACATGAGAGGAAACAATCTGTTGGTTCGTTGAATACTAAAGGACACTCTGCCTCTCTCTCTCTCTCTCTCTCTCTGTAATGGACGAATGTCAGCCGTCCCAGGGCAGGTGTTTGATAAGATTTCACGCAGGACGTGCTGTATGATGGACCAGACAGAAACGATTGGAAATCAGTTAACTCCAGTTTAGAGTCTGCCTTTAAGTGATAAGAACATTTTTACCAAAACCACCCATGTGTCTCAGCAGATTGTTCGCTCTGGTGCTTCATGTAACACTTGACACTGTGACACACTGGTGCCAATGTTGCCGGACACATTGCAAACACACCCAGACTGACTGTTGGTTTGTTGTGTGTTGCTGGTTTGTGCTACAACTACCATAGCACAGCTCCGCAGACTAACTTTAACCTTAAAATATGTCAAATCAGCCAAATGGTGCTCAACGCCTTGACACTGACTCCCAAACCACACATTTATTTAAATAGAATAGAATAGTTTGATCCCAATTGGATCCTTGTGCAGCCAAAATTTTGACCCGACTGCAATTTCAAAGGGATCGATTGATGGGATCACAATGTCTGTTCAAATAAACTTGTGGTTTCAGTCTCCAGGCGGTTCTGTTTCACTGATGTACTTTTGAGATCTGCCACTCAACTGCAGGTTCAGGTCTGTCCCGGTTTAAAATATAAAGTATTTGTGTTGAACGTGACGTTTCACTACAAGTATTACTGTCAGTATTAAAAAATTACAATACAAAAGATACACTGACTGTAGTACATTCTGATGAATTTTCTCCTTCTCTCTCTTCATGTGTACACACCAGCTGTGTTTCCATAAATGTATATTTTAAAGTATCGCATTAGAAAAGCTGTATGGAAACGGCAAAATTCAATAAAACTTCCTCAATTGCACAAAAATGTTTTTACGCTCGCTTGAGGTGGTTTTTGCCTTTGTCGAAAAAGAGTTGATGCACTAAATGGGATATGGAAACGCCTTAGCCGAATAAGTTCTGACGTTTAACTCACGTGACTGATCAGCTGTTTCCGGACAGCACGAAACATGGCCGACACTAGCTGACGTGAAAGAACAATTCAAACTTGCCCAATAGAAACAAATTCCTGAGGACCTCTCTCCATTTTTCTCCCGTAGATGGGTTATATGGCCAAGGCGACTTTCCATGTGTAAAGTGTAGCCTATACCGCCACCTTCTGACCAAACTACGCTTTGCAACGAGCCCAGTTTATTTGCTCCAAACCAGCTGATGGAAACGTGCCAAATTCACATTTCTTTCTTGCAACATTTCAAAAGTTCACTTAAAATTCACTTGACAGTTGAATGGAAACACAGCTACTGATAGATGTGCAACAGAGAGAGTTACAACAACAACTTGCCAGCTAGTGTTAGCATTAGCAGATTTGGCTGTGTGTTAGATACATTTTCATGGAGAGAATATGAAGAGTAAAATATGTAAGTGTGAATATGTGTGTGTTTAGCTTGGAGAAAGTCTTTGAACTTGTATTTTGTCATTGTGTTCTTCTTGCATCGGGGCAAAATGAGTCAGTTTCTGCTTATTAAGGAATCGCTCGCCAATTGATCATTATGATTGTTGAAGTGTGTTCTTTATCAGTGGGTGGTGATTTGAAGATTTCGTCTGCGTGCGCGATGTTTGGTCAAATAATGCTTAATGACTACATTATTACGGTTTATCTTAATATTAGCAGTCATCCGCCGGTTACTTCATCACGATGGACAAACTGATAACTTACAGCATCTGTCTGGAGATGCCGTATGGGTGTATGAGAGACAGGGGGATGACGGGAAACACAGAGAAGTTTTGATGTTGAAATATTGACCTCAGGTCGGGTTCAGGCTGAAACACTGTGGTAGCTCAGTCACGGATGAATCAGGCTCTGGCCAAGATTCCCCACACACCCTGTAAAAAGAAAGCTTAAAATTCAAGTCACATTCAAATAAAGGCATGTAGTCTGAAGCTGGCTGGGTGACAGACAGACAGACAGACAGACAGACAGGTGATAATTAAAATCTCTCACTCCTAACCCAATCTCTTTTTCCTATATTTCTTTCTCTGTATGATTTCCAGCATGTGTCAGTGAGCATGTGCCAGTGTGAATGACTGTTTCACACAAGGTGACTAAAATGGATTTTTAGAGAGATCATAAATTAAAAAGAGTTTCAGTATGAATCGGCCAAACACAGCCCGATTCTATTCTATCCGAATGGACAGCTCTCCTAACTCGTGTATCTTTATTCTTTGAAACTGAACCTCTCGTTTCTCGAGGAAACAAGATCGATGCTTCAATCTGTGTGCTCGCCTTGTGTATCACAACGCCCAATCGCTCCACAGTATCACAAGGAAAACACACACACACACACACACACACAGACACCTTACACTACACATTTACACACACATTTACACACTCTGCATGCACGCACTCAGTTGAAATTATTCATTTCCCCGTCATATGAAATGCAGTTATTGTTCCTTTCTCCTTCCCTCTCCCTATCAGGAGGTATTCACATGGACAAGAGGAGAAGGAAATGAGTTTTCAGAGCGGCTATAACCAGCTCCCAGGGAGGGAATAATAATAGCAGGGCCCACAGGTTGGCTAACTAGACTGGCCTCTGGCACCGGGGGCCTCATTTGTGAAACACGCTGGGGATACGAACCCATCAGTGGTTCAACAGCTACAGTGGCTGATAAATCACAAAAGTCACCTGCCACTTTTGCTCTTTTGGCTGCCAGAGTACATCGGTCTGGAGAAGTGCACAAAATCACCTGCCAGGTTCAATAGTTTAACAGCTGAATTTTACACAATTTTAAGGTGTTTTTGTGTGTGTGTGTGATCATTTGTGTGGACAGAAGAGCTGAAGAGGCACCAGTCCAGCCTTTTAAAACAATATAAAAGGTTCACTTAAATTAACTTAAATTTAAATGGACTACGGGCTTCCAGAGATGAATGACACTCATAGGTTATTTTTTAAATAAAATGTTTGACTGAACACATCAAGAAATAACATTTAAATAACAGAAAATGAATTCATTTCACTCTCCAATTTACCCATTACTGTCTTTTTATTTTTGAGCCCTGACATTTCATAGACTATTACCTTCTGCAGAACATATCGGCTGTTTTCGGCCTTGTAGTTCAAGGCCACAGTTTGCAGAGCAAAACCCATTTTAATACAAACCCAACGTTTGCTGCAGCTGCTTCGCAGTAAAATCCTTGCAGCAGTTTGGTGCACATCAATTCTCTGGTTCTGTATGAAATTAGTTCTTGATGTTAATTCATATTGTTCCTGTTGTACACAAAAATCAGCAGAACTAAAACACTACCAGGAATATGACTAAAGACAAGGAACTGTTTAAGGATTAAGGGCTCAATAATATCTTTTGAGATTTTATTAAATATGTATTTTCAGTACCGATAAAGCACAGCAAAGGCGAATGGATCAAGAAACAGTTAAGGTGATGCATTTCTTACCTTGAAAAGTTAATTTGAGGTAAGACATAAAACATAGGATAAAAAAAAAACTCCTACTGCTGCAAAACCCACAGTTTTTCGGGAGTGAATAGCAGAAATAAACACAGGTGGAGCCAATAACATTAACGATGTCACACGTCGTCACACACACATCGCGTTGTATTTCCCCGTCACATATACGCTCAATAAAGCCTGGACTTCATGGTCGGTCCATTTTTTCATGTCTTGGTCCATTTTTTAAGGATACTGGTTTTTAAAGATGGCGGTTACCGGTGCTGCATTGGCTCATGTGTTCAATCAGTCAACGTACACTTGCGTCAGTCAAGGTTCCTCTTGAGCTGGGAGAGTACCTTCTCTGAAGTAGGAGCTAAAAAAGTTCTGTTCTAAGAAATACGATCGTTCCTAGTTCTTGCAGTGCGAACACAATAAAAAGGGCGGGGGTCCTCCAAGTGTTCTTAGAATTATGAAAAAGTTCCTCCGGTCCGAAAACGTCACGCCTTTTGTCACATAAGGAAGCAGATGTAATGTACAGAATATATAAGGCATCTAGCTGAAGTGAATTTGCGGCTCCTGTCCCTGTTCAGGCTTTTGAATAGTGAGTGCAGCATTATGCAGAAGCACCCTGCAATCTGAAGGTCAGGGGTCACCAGAGGTTACCAGACAGCAGGAGGAGCTGGATGTTGTGATGGTAGAGAAGTGCTCATTGAGGACATGACAGATAAGTAAGCGGGGAGTTTTAAGGCCAGTTCAGACCAAAGATTTGCAAAGAGACGAACGTAGAACGTAAGGCACGTCACCTGTTTCAACAGCCAATCAGCTCGTAGCAAAGTCAGCTGGTCGTTACAAATGGTCAGCTGGTTGGCAGAGTTTTGGACGGAGATCAAAGATCGCCTCATCAATTTGTTTAAGCCTTAAAATTTCTTAACTGTAGCACGTAACTCACTATCACTATTGTCATTCATATTTTAAGATGCTACAAATTATATCCAGCTGCAAAAAACACCTGAAAAGCCGGCAGTTACAACAAGTACAAAGAGTTGTTGCTACGGAAACAATACGCCATCTTGTCTAGTCGCTTTGGTGTAAACTGGCCGGTTCCAGAACATTGCGGATCCGGCGCATTGCAAGTAGTTGGAAGTTTCAACTCGTCTCGTTGCAAATCTGAACTGACACTGAGACGCCGACTCCGGCGATTTCTTGTTTCGCTCCTCTGTGGCTTTCTGCTAAATGGACAGTTGCTCTGATATTATACACAGACAGGCAATTTGCAATCACCGTGCCGTTCCTGCAATAAGAAGCATGTTTCTCACAAAAGCACAAGAAAGGGTGTTTTGCATTTTTTCCCCTCCTCATCCCTTCCTGCTTTATAAATGATTCAGACGATTCAGAAAAAAACAGCAAGGATCAGCATAAATGGGATTTTTTAAAGTTGAGGATGCGGCATAATCAAGCATCTTTGACTTCTAAATTATCGAAGTATACTCTGTGTGTGTGTGAGTGTGTGTGTGCGCAGATAAACACAGGCATGAAAAGACTGAAAGCAGTTGATAATTGTAGCTTTAGGAAGGCGTCATCCAGGCTTAGCAACAAATCACAAACTGTACGTGTGTTGAAATGACATCCATATGTATGTCATTTATGTAATATTGATATCAGTGTCATGTGAGTGTCAGTTTGTGTGTGCTAGTTTGTGAGTGTGTGTCTCCACTTGTGCTGCAGCTGCACACACACACACACACACACACACACACACGCATACATTGTGTCTGTGTAAATGACAAGCATTCACTGGAAATGAACTGTCAGTGACAAGACATGCACCGCTCTGTCACGCTCCACAACACATGCCTTTACTATGGTGTGTGTGTGTGTTTGAGAGGCAGAGACTGTATTCCTGTGGGTTTAAGTAAGCAGTCAACTGTCAGCCTTCCACAGCGACCAGGTTTTTTAAAAACGACATGTAAATCAGGTTTAGGGATTTAGATAAACCAGGTTAACACAGCTGCTGAAGAAACCTGATGTCTGGGTAATGGAGACACGTAAATAGGTTGCTGCCAGGCTTTTAACAGAGCGTATGTGCATGATAAAGACTTCTGACAGGGCAAGTAAAGCTGTGGCAGCAGTACGGATGTGTGAAAGGAAAGATCATTACTTGTTGTGGTGAATCCTCACATCAAAAACAATTAAATCCAAATGTAAAACCAAAATATAAAGTCAAACTGAAATAAATAAGTAAAGCTAAGGAGTAAACATCTTGTAACAATCAAGACAATTTAACCATGAAGCCGACCATTTTCAAACCTTAACCAACTCTTTCACCAGTCTGCGAGGAGGGTGAATTTAAAAGCTGCAGCTGATTGGGTATTGTTCAGCCTCAGTTCCAGGGTCAGCGTCAGCCTTCTGAATTTGGTATTTTCGATAAGCTGAATAGTCCCTGTGAATAAAAAAGCACATGGCTTCAGTAACCAGGAGGAGTCGGGGCCAGTTGGAAATAGCGTTAGATGCTAACGCTAGTGTTACTTCCTTTACAGTCAGCGCACACGTCACCTTCTTTAATGATTAGTGATGATCCAGGTGCCACGTTTAAGCAAGATTGATTGGTAGATTTTTTTGAATGCAGATTTTGGGTCGGATCTGTATCGATTCTGCCAAATCTTTGACTTTTGTATCAGTTTTCTGATTTGTATTTGTAAAACTTTAAACCTTAATGCACGCCTGCAAACCAATCAGAAACAAGTCTTTTTAGTGACCATGGTGTAAATTAGATATCTGGTTATCGGCCAGTTCCATTTTAACACCCTGCCTTAAACCGGATTTCTGCCAGTAACCTGGTTACTTTTGTGAATGTCAACGTAGTCAGAGAGGACAGGATAATGTGTGTGTGTGGGAGGTAACGGGAGTGAGAGTGTGAATAGGGCTGTCATTGTCTACCGCCATTTGTGCCAGTGTACGTGTGTGTGTGTGTGTGTGTTGGTGCGAAAATTGTAATTCTCACCTTGATGCATGTAGGATTAAGCCATCAATCTTGTTTATAGAGAGCGGAGGGTAAAGTGAGGATAAAGAGAGAGAGGGAGAAAGATAACAGAGAGAGAGAGAGAGAGAGAGAGAGAGAGGAAAGTCTGAAACTGAGAGTACAAAGGAGAACAAGATGGAAAAAAGAGAGAGAGAGCCAAAGAAAGGGAGAGAAATGAGAGACAACAGCAGAGACAGGAAAGTAGAGAGAAACAGAATATGAGGTTGAGAGAGAATAGAAAAGAATAGGAGAGGCGGTACAGAAGGAGAGCGTGATGCAAGATGAGAACCAAAATGAGAAAGAAGAAAAAATGGATTAAACACATTTTAAAAAAGAAGACATTTTAGAAATATAGAGAGGGTGGGAGGAAAAGAGAGACAAAAGGAGAAAGAGCCAACACACACACACACACACACACACACCCAACAAGAACAACAACAGCGAGGCGACAGGGAGCAAATGAACTGGTTTAAAGCAGACAGAGTACAAGCTGTTTTTGCTGTCGCCAGTCATTTGGGCTCAATGTGTCATTTCTGCGCTCAGTGCCAGTTACAGCCAGCTTCTCCTGTCGCTGCCTCGGTGTTAGCACGAGCCAGTATCAAGACTGCTACAGAACTGCACGGCGAGTTTAAGTATTGAGGTGAAACACACAAGAAGCCACTCAGCAAAGGACAACTCTTCATGATTCTGGCGTGTTCCTATTGGCTGGTCTACAAACGCAGATGTGCATGCACGTCCCTTCAGATGGTGAAAGCCTGATTCAGTGGCGGAAAATCCTGCAACTTGTGATAAATTTCCAATCCCTCCTGAAAACAACACGTCCCGGCTCCACACGGAGCTTCGTGGTCATTATGTTCGATACCAAGGCGCTCGAGTCCACGAGTGGCAAAGAGACATGATGACAAATAGTGGGGAATGACTTTTGAGGGGGGGGCAGTGGCATGTGTGTGGTGTACTAGCCCCTCATCCTGCTGTTAGACGGTGTTGCAGCTGCCTCTGAAGCCTGAGGCCGCAAAGCGCTGGAGGGGTGTCTTTGAGAAGACAAGAGGGGGAACTGGGTCTCGGTGAGGCTCACGCTGTGGAGAACGAGCCCTACAAGGCATGAGGTTTCGCAGGGCAACCGACTCCTTCTGCTGCCGGTCGAGGTTGCCGGTTTGATGGTGGTGGTGGGGCTTAGCAGAGTGATACGAGGCAGTGGAGAGAGAGGTGGAAGGTTTTGCATATTGGTTTGCACAGGTTTTGCCTACACCAGCTTTAAAGCCTTACGTAAAGTCAGGGAGTGAAGTCTCAAGTCAAGTCTTGTGACTTAAGTCTGACTCGAGTCCTACTGTCAGGTCTACAGCTCTGCCTTTGTGATCTCAGAAGTGAAGCTGCACTTTTTGAGACTCACTTTGGTTCAAAACGGTCAGCTTGTGTTGTCTCTCTGTATGTATTGCTGTCGCTGTGGTCCGTCGCACTTCCTTGCTGTCAATGTTGTCATTGCTGCTGTTGGTGTTGTTGTTGGGGCTAATAGCAGATATATCCTCTCCATTAGCAGTTAATCTCCTTCCCAAGAGAGTGAAGAAAGCAATATTACCGGGAGGATTTCAACGAGCGCTCCTCTATCTTCTTCTTCTTCCTCCTCCACCTCCTCCTCATCTTCTTCCTCCTCCTAGCTCAACTCCCCTCTGAAAACTCAAATCTTTCATTCTTCCTCAGCAACAAAGACACGCACACACACACACACATTATTGTGTATTCCCCGACTGGCCCTGCTGCTTGGGTCCAATAAAGAAAGGGATTAGGTTGAAAGCTCTAAACTTTGCACACACACACACACACACACACACACACACAGCTGCCGTCAATTTAATAATGAATCTGTGAGTGTGTTGTTGTGATTACATCCCTACGTGTGTGTGAGAGTGTGTTTTTACAGAGAGGGCATACTTCTCTGTAGTTATTAGTTTTTATTACTTCTCCTGTTCGTGGTTGGATAACGTGTGTGTGTGTGTGTGTGTGTGTGTGTGTGTGTGTGTGTGTGTGTGTGTGTGTGTGTGTGAGAGAGTGAGACAGAGAGAAAGTGAGAGAGAAGAGGAGACACAGAGGAACAGAAGAAAAGAATGAGCACATTTTGTATTTTGTCGCTTCCCTTAAGTTTGTTTTTATTCATGGCTTTTGCAGAGGGTGAATTATTCCCTGCTTCCAGACTGCTTGCTCTGCAGTGTTTGCTAAGCATCCCCCACCACAACACACACACACACACAGTCGCTGGCATTTATATTCACCAGTGAAGGTAGGTTTTGTGGGAGAAGGTGAGGAATTTTGAACAGTTGTGATTGGATAAACAGTTTCCCATCCTGCTGTCCTATGGGATATATATGTATGGATTAGAGAGGGGGGGAGAGAGAGAGCAGCACCTGAATTGTTGATGTGGTGTTATTTTGTAGAGGAGCAAGAAAACATCCTGGTTTTGAGGAGTGTGGGACAGTATTGTGCATTAGCCACTGAAACACAGAAAGACAGTCTGAAAACATTCATTACGCTCACTGGCAATGTTCAGCAGCAGTGCAGGAAGTAATGAGATGTTCATGTAGAACAGAGAAGAGGTGGACGGCTGTATGTGTTTGTATTCAGTCTTCAATTCCAACACTGGATTAATGCCCAGTCTCCTTCTACGTGCAGACAATACAGTTGCAAAGTGCCAAAAAACCATGAAACTGTGAGTTTTACACACAACACAGAAGAAAAGAAAATACAACACAATTCTATTTTGCAGCAACGAAAGTCAAAGCGTATTCAATTAAAGGAAAGAATGAAAATATATATTTTTAATTATTTATTTGAAATTGGAAACTCAAGTTCTCTGTAAACATATGGTACATACAGTATATTCTCTCACAGTCTCGCTTCCTCACGCAGATAGACTCAGAGAACGTTGAACTAAAAGGTGCGGAGGAATCGGGATGTTTGTGGAACTGTAACGTTGCTTTGGCGAAGGCTCGCAGTATAGGGATAAAACTTGGTGGCCACAGGGGCCCACCTACATGGAGTATTTGGTGGCCACAAAGTAACTTTATGTGGCCATGGTTAATGTCGAACCCTGCCCGACCATTACCCATGCTTTAGTTCATGGATACTGAATGTTAAGAAGCTGGGTGGTTTTCCAAAAAGCACTGTGTGGAGCTTATTTGCCCTGTGCAATTTTTTTGTAATTTTATCTGCTCACCTTAGAGAGGATTATCTTGCTTATTGACCTGCTTGGGGGCCGTAAGGCAGAAATGAGCTGGGGGCAGTGAACGTTGGCAGATATTGGTGCTAAATATTTTGCAGATATATTTTTCCCCCCAAAACATAATTTGGTGACACAAAATAATGATGCATCCAGTGATATAGATATAGAAATAGTATGTATTATAAATATTTAATTATTGGTGATCACAGTCTTTTGTAGCTTGTGACAACTGACAGTATATGAGTAGAGTTTATGACAGTATTTCAGTAATATACTACATTGTTTCAGTAGTATAGCCTAGACAACTAACTAACTTATTTAAATAACTTTCTAAATACTGACTGAAAGTATATTAGTAGTTTATAACAGTATTTCAGTTTTCATATATGTGTGTGAAGGGTAAAATGTGCATCTGTACAAGGTAACGTTTAAATTACATCCCATCTGTCACCTCATACATATGCATGCAGAAACACACACACACACACACACACACACGCGCGCACACACACACACACGGTCTTGGTTGTTTTTCTCTTCAGTTTGGATCCCAGTTGAACAGAGACAGAAAGCCTCACAGAGCTGCAAAGAAAAACACTTTAAATTCAAGGAGAATTTTAGATGTAAGCACCTACAAACAAATTCTCTCTCTCTCTGTTTATCTCTTCCTCTCTCTACCACTCTCTCACACTGTCTCCGTATGCTTTATGGTGGGTGCTTTTATCCCCGGCTCTTTGCTGTACCATGAATATGCGATGTGATCCTCTCTTGATTCCTGTGGGGAAATTCTGCCTCTTCTCCGCTCTGCCGCGGGGGGGTGTCATAGGTCAGAGGTCAGGCTCAGTTACAGAGCAGCCACAACCTGGAGCTGGTCCAGATTCAGTGCCTTGCTTCAACGGCCCTTCAGCTAGACTCTGAGTCTCCTGATTTAAGACGAGGAGACATGTTTAAGTTTGTTGTGTGTTTATTTTTCGGGGACATTCTTTAAAATTAAGGTTTGAATGAAGATAAATGTCTGTGTGTGTGTGTGTGTGTGTGTGTCTAAACACAAAAACTCAGAGGGAAACAAACCTGTAGGACATATTTTTATGAATTTCTTCTTCTTCAGATTTGACCAAAATATTATACAGTATTCACTATATGTGTGCAGTCATGTGACCACACATAACGCATGTTGGGTCAATGTAGAAACCAGTTTAAGGGGCCCCTTTAAATAAAAGTGCTTTTAAGGGGAAGACGAGTCTTTTCCTGCTGTCAACCCACGACCTCATCCTCCATTTAGATATAGAGATTGAACACACACACACACACACACACACACACACACACACATATTACATACAACCCAACAGCTGCCAGCCCAATTCCACTCATGTCCCAGTGCTCCCATGATTCATTGCACCGCTGGTAGATTTAAGGTTCAGTGGAGAGTTCTGTGTCTGTGTTATGAGATATGATGCAGGTATGTGTGTTTGTGTGTGTGTGTGTGTGTGTGTGTGTGTGTGTGTTTGCACTTGTTTATTCCCCAGGACTGTCAGGAACTAAACTCATCAGGACCTTAAAGTTCCTATGTGTGCATTTGTGGTTGATTTACATGACATCTGTGAAGATTAGGCAAATCAGACACATAATTAATTGAAAAGCATCAGCAGGGTGTGTCATTTTTGCATCCGATGAGACAATAACAAAGAGGCATCATGTCAGTCTTTGTAATTTCCTGTTCTGTGACTGCGAGGTTTGAGTGGATGCTGGATAGGAGACATGCAGAGGTGGGAGGATTAACATTGAAATAGGGCTGCGTCTAACAATTATTTTGATATAATTTGCTTGCACAATTGCTGGAATCAGGCATCAAAATAGTTGCAGATTAATTTTGTATTCATCAATGTATTCTATTCTATTCATTGTTTCAGCTCTACATTGAAAGTGTGAAAAAGGAAAAACAGGCCCAGTGTGTGGGTATTGTTTTTAGTGCAATCATGTTTGCATTTGCACAGCTTCTCAAGGGCTGTGAACATTAGACAAATTAGATCAATAACCGACACAGATTCATCATATTCTTAGTTTTTACTATCGTGTGACTGTGTGATGTTTGAACTGACGTTGGAAAGGAGAGATGCATATATGGAAACTACAAAGTAACAACAATCTACGGAGAATTTCTTTTCTTCTGGTTCTGGCTATTTTTCTGCTTTATAACTACATAATCTGCTCGGCTCGCTATGCTTTCTTTACCCTTGTTGTTTTTAGACCAGTCTGGAAAGTCAGCGAAACAGCTTTGGTCAGTACTGCAAACTTCACCCTGGCAGGTCCTGGGCCATCAGTTAGTCTGACCTCAGGCAGAGGAGATTTACTGGGAGCGAGGAACTTTTTGGGGCCCAAAACCCAAAAGTAGAACTTCACTCCTGTGGTCAAAGTGCAGATAGAGTTCCTGAGTTTCTAAAAAGGTTCTGGGAAAACGTCCTGTGTTGTGGCAAAAAAAGCCTAATGGTGTAGCAGGACATAAGTGTGTTTGTGTGTTTGTGTGCCCGTATGTGTGTGTGTGTCATAGACAGAGATGTATGAGCTGGAACAGAAAACAATGTAGAAACCAAACAAGCACCGCTGCTGCAGGGAGAGATCTATACACACCCTTAATTGATGACTGAGCAGTGTGTGTGTGTGTGTGTGTGTAGTATTGACATAGCGGTGCTCTCTCCAGACCTGAGCTCAATAAGCCCTGACTTCAAACAAACAGCAACCACTTCGCGCAGGAGGAGAGGAGAGGAGGAAGGAAAGAAGACGAGGAGGTAAAAATAAATGAAGGGGCAGCAGAGGAGTGAGCAGAAGGGAGTGTGGAATATCTGAGGAGAAGGAGGGGCAGATGAGGGAAGAAGTAAGGACTGGAAGTGAGAGGACAGGTGAGAATAGAGGGGAAGATGGGGAGGGAGAAGATAAAATTCTCTCCATGTAGCTGATGTGACCACGGCTTGGAGATGAGCAATGATGTGTTCAAGCACAAAGCAAAGATTTTGTTTTTACTGTGTTCAGTCTCTCGTACTAACAAGTAACTACAGAGAAAATCGCTCAGATCAAAACTCTGTTTGTTCATCAATCATTTAGTTTGACTGGTCATGTACGCACAGGTCAGCCATCTGGTTAGGCTCTGCAGGTGTTTGGTTTGGACTGGTGTCACTTAAAGGTGCTGTTTTCTTTTATACTTATACAGATTTTGGATACAATCTTAACGTATCTGTTTTAAACCCGCCTCAGGCTTGTTTGACACGCAATGCATTGTTGAGATTTGGGAAATTTGTGCGTCAGCTCCTCTGTGAGCTCCTACAACCTACGGTTACCCATAACCCCCTTCTCTAAGTCTAAGTCTTTGCAGAAGTATGATCAAAAAATAACAAAAGATTCCTGCAGACGGTTTCACGCTATTCTGCTGATTGTTGGTGACGGTAATGCAATAATTAATGTACTATAGCAATGTGCCAGCAAAAGGCAGGTTATAAATAAGACTGCGAGCTGAAGTAAACGTGGATGTAAAAGATGCAAAATTAAAAATATTTAAAAATATAATAGCTTTGCAAATATTCTATAAACAAAGAATTGCATCAACACGTTTGGTCTGTCGGCTACATGGTGTCATTTTAGTGTCAGAGTTGTTATAACTTTTGGGATTCTGTGGAAACAACATCTGTATGTTCTTCTGGTTGATCATAAACACACATGAGTGAAGAAGGTGTGTCTACCATGTCATCCATTCAGCTTGCATCCAGACATTTTGGGAGGATGAGGCAATGATTATGTTGAGCAGGAAACATGAAATTCCTGTAATTATGCCACAAAAACAAAAAAATCTTTCTCCATATTAAAGATGAGATAAAAACAATGAGACACACCTGTGTGCAGAGCCATGGGAACATGTTGTCAGTGGGGGTTGCAGGAGTTCAGTTATTGTCTCAACACAAACGTGCAGAATGCTAAACAGAGCCCACTAACAACACTAGTCCCAAAATCTGTCCGCTAGGCATCATGGTCCATGTCAAACTAAAAGTAAATTAAGAACCAAAGCAAACCAAACAAAAAAATATGTTTTATTGTTTGAAAAGTAAAGTAGACGCTAAGTTTGGGGAGCAAACTTTTGTTTTTAGACACGTCTACCCTTGAACTCATTGTCTCTCTCTTACTTATATTTGCAAACATTTTCACAAATTAATTTTCTTTACCAAAAGATATCAAGCTCCGTTTTCTCAAAGATCAAGGTTTAGTAATCTCATCAGCTCAAGACAGCAAAATAAAAAAGCCGTCAGTTCAAGTGAACTTTGAATTTTATCTGTAATAGAACCACTCGGTGCTCAGTTTCTGCCTGTTCCACCCTGATTAAAGCAGAATGTGAAGCGTTGATCAATCGTTTCCTTCGACTGAGTCTCCGCTGCTCTGGTTTCTCTTCAGTGAGCGACGCCACCCCGAGCCGCTCTGATGTCGATCTCGAGATCTGAAGTCACAATCTGACGAGACGGTTTTCAGTTTCATAGGATAACAAGATGGTTAGTCGTGACCTGAAGATAAGAAAAGTTTGATACTTCGTTGTGGCACAAAAACTAATTGGCAAGCTTGAGATAACAGGATTAGAAAACAGTCTATGTAAATGAGGTCTGTCTCGCTGTGAGTAATTTAAAGAATCCTGCAGATCCGTCTTTTTTTAAACATGGATGCTTTATACAGCATCTGGACTGAAACTAATCCCACATTTTTCTGTTTTCTTTCTTCGCCCTGTATAATCAGTCTTCTGGATGCTTGTCTCTTGTCTGTTTTTGTTGATTTTTTGAATCATGGATTTCACTGTCACTCTTAGCCGCATGATGCTTAATCAGGAACTGAAAATGCATATTCATGTGTTTGTCTCATTTTCTGTCTTTTTTTTTGTGACCAAAGTTCAGAAAAAAAGCATTTTCAGCTTGTTTTTCTAGTCCACCTTTATTTATTTACTTCATTTTATTTGAGCATTACTTAGCTAGAATGTACTCTTGACATCTAAATCTCTTATTTAGATAGTCCTCTTTAAATGGCAGCGACATATTGTTACAGAACCAACATTCACTGAAGGAAGAAGAATAAAAGGCAAGTAAGAAAAAGGAAAAAAGGAACAATTAAGAACCATGGAGCTAAAGATAAAAAACACAAAAGGAAGGAAATCTCTGATATGATTTATGCTCAGCAACCTTTCTACCTTAATCCCACCTCTGTAACCTGAGTCAGATAATGTTGAAATTGGAGGAGATGAAGGATGATATTCCTCTTACCTTTGTAATAATGCCAATGATTACTGCCGACTCTGGGTTTAATCTGGCCTTTGATAGATAATTTAAGAAGAAATCTAAAATAATGGAGATATCACATTTGTTTTGCCGCCTTGTTACAGCTGTGATACATCACGATATAGTAGAGGGGATGACGTGTGTGTGACAGAGAGAGAGGTCATATGGTGCACAAGAACAGGGGGATAATAAAAAGGAAGCACACACGCTTCATACATGATTTATGCTTTGGATATAATGAGTAATTCATCATCTGACTGGGGCACATATTAAGGTTAGGACACACCGAGAAAGAGAGCGGGAGCGAGGGAGCTTAGTGGTGTGTGGCTTATCAGAAATAACAGCGGCAGTAAATTGAAAACTTGATTTGTAATGTCCAGCACAACATGACAAACACACACAAACACACACACATACAAAGAACAAATCATGACCACAGGCCAACATCCAAATGGGAACATCCAAATTTTGATGTGTCCTCACACAAGTATAGCTAAACCACTCTCTTTCACGCACACACACACACAGCAGCGGTCCTGTGTTCAGAGGCTGATGTCTCTCTTCTTTCTTATTTAATTCTTTAGAACGAACTACACCACGGCAGCATGACTTCAACGTCTCCACCACTAAGCTTCCAACTTGTAATCTGATTTCACGCACTTACCTCTTCTACAGAAGCCTTTGGGAAAGTTTGAGTTAGAAGAGTTTGCAGTATAAACATAACGAGGCTGTGAAGGCGGACGAGCGAGTAGATGAGTTTCTGTGTTCGGTGTGACGACGTTTAATGTCCCCGACAGCCTCTGGAGTCTCATTTAGCCACTTGTTAGCAACCGCCTTTTTTAAAGACACGTAAAAGCTTCAACATTACCGAGTGAGGTATTTACTGACGTATTTTATGTCGGAGAACAAATTGTGTTAACCACAGACCTTATTTCAGGCATCTAACCAAAAACCCATTAAAGAAGCCCATTGACTTCCAGACGAGGGAACCGGAAGTGCTAACTCATTTCAGGGTTTTAGGACTCATTACTGAAGCGCTCTATTACAATCGCGGAGGATTCACCTAGTTGGGTATTATCCTTTACTTGTTGTACTACTACTAATACCACTACTACTAATCTAAGTGTTTGTCTTTCACTTTCTCTGCTCGGACTTTTCAAACTGCTCAGAGGGATTCAAACCAGCAGCCTTCCTGTTACAGGACCTGAACACAGTGACCTGTCCTTCATACCTCTCTCTCTCTTTACCTCTGCTGTCTTTCTCCAATGTGAGCTGTCAAAACGTACGCAATGGCTGTGACACCTGGGTGTGTGTGTGTGTGTGTGTGTGTGTGCAGGCTTCAGCTTTCTCATTATGATTCAAAATGTATCAGTCTGTCTCGTCTGGATGAATTAATAGGTTCCTTGGTGGCTTGGCACACACACACACACACACACACACACACACACACACACACACACTGTTTGTCCAGCGCTTCGTGCCTCAGGTTCATTAATTGAATGTCTGTGTTCATGTAAGAGGCCGTGAGAGGCATTGAGAGGATGCCACGGTGCATTAGGAAGACAAGCTGTGTGTGTGTGTGTGTCTTGTAAATAGGATAGAATCCAGAGGACCTTGAACGCAGCCTCTCCTGAGCTCCTAGCGAGACGAGACGCAAACAAATCTTACAGAGAGGCGAGAAGGCCGCAGGTGTGTGTGTGTGTGTGTGTGTGTGTGTGTGTGTCAGACAAGCTTAATCGCACCCCGCCCTTGTTTCGCTTCTTCTCTTGTCTTGTCTCCTCTCTCCACTGCACTCCTCTTTCTTTGTCCACTTTTTTTTCCTCTCCTCTCCTCATCTCTTTGCTTTCTTGTTGTTTTTTTTTACCATTTCAGTCTCATCCATTTTCCCCTTTTCTTCTTTCTTTCTCTTCCTCTCTTCCCTCCCTGTTTGCTTTTATGCTTCCTTTTATTCCTTTTTCATCATATCTCCTTCCCCATTTCCCCCCTCATTCCTCTCATCTCCTCTCGCTCCTTCCTTACTTTCCTTCTTGTCTGTATTTCCTCCCTTTCTCTCCATCCAATTTCTTCTTATTTGTCCCTTTTCCCCACAATTCCTCTCTCCTTCACTTCTTCTTCCCTTCTCTCCTCACCCTTTCTTCCTCTCTCCCTCGCTTCTTTGCCTCCCACTTTCCCTCCCTCTTCTTTTGTCCTCTTCTCCCCTGTTCTCTATCTCACTCTCTTTCCATCCATCCATCCATCCATCCCTCTATCCTCCCCTCCCCTCCCTCTTGTTCTTCATGCTTCGTTGTTACAGACACCAGGGGAAGAACTAGCAACACACACACACACACACAAGTGTCTGACTCCCAGCCCTCTAATGGCCCCATTTAGACAATGTGTCGCATCAGCAAGTCGTATGGCTGAATAATGAGGAGAGAAGAAGAAGGAGGAGGACAAGAGGAGAAGAAGATGAGGAGGAGTGCCAGTCGTTTTATGCATCCCTCCATCCAGACTGCTGCTCCACCGTAAATGTTGTTCTGTTGCACACACCATCAGCTCTGTGACCCTGTGTGTGTGTGTGTGTGTGTGTGTGTGTGTGTGTGTGTCCATTCATCTCCACTATGTGCCAGTGTGTGTGGTCGTTGGGGAGAAATATGGCCTCTGGGGTTTTTTTTGCTGAAGCTCCTGTGTTATGTTTATGACGCAAAAGAGAGAGAGAATGATAATGTACGTTCTTTATATCCCTCGCCCTCAAAGACACATCCTGTCTCTCTCTTATGCATTACCCAAACACACACGGAAACCCACACTCCCTCTCTATCAACTGAAACACACACTCCTCAGCCTCTCAGCACACACACACTCATAAATGATACGCAAACACACACTACACACTCCTTCCTGCATGCAAACAGGCATCTCTACTGTCCCATAAATTATATACACTCTCTTTTAAACTGCTCACACTCTCGCAGCAGTGCTTCGACAGACAGAAAGTGCAGCTGTAGGTTTTTGGGTTTTTTTAAGTCGCTGCCACCTTGTGTTTTCCTCCACCAGCTGTTAGGAGCTGAATGGGATTTATGTGCCACATTAACATTTTACATCTTATTTTACAACGTTTGTATTTTCTGGAGAAGTAGGGCCTTCTGCAGAGTTGGTTGTTTCTTTTTGGTACTTCTGCAGAATAACATGAGGGAGGACTGACTTTAAGGGCTCACACTGAGAACCTCTAATTAGCATATTAAAGATCCATACCGCTGCTTTTATGTGCTTTAGCCCATTAACTACAAATTGCATATGTTTTACATTATTTGTGCCTATTTTGCAAAGCATTCCATACGTTTTAAGGTTGATTTCCTACCTTCCAGGCAGCCATATTGATTTCCATTTATTCACTGTAGCAAGAAAACCTCAAACTAATCTGTTGTCAGATCAGAGTGAACATTTATTTAGCTTTATTTGAATGCCAAAGTTATGTTTTTGTTGTGTGGTACTGCAGTTGAAGAGTCTTCCCTCTGTCGATGTGTTCAAGGACACTGACAGCAAGAAACAAACAAATTCCAAATATTCTTTTCACAACATCCATGTGTGCTCATTTTTGTTTCTTCTGGGGTTGATTTTCCAACAGCAAGAAGCATGAAGTGCACTGCAGTTCAGTAGCCAGACATAAATTCTCAGATGTCAAAATGAATTACCCCAAAGTGATTCGTGACAAGAAACTAAAGGCAAGATGGATTGCCTACTGTATCTCCAGCAAGTTTTTAAGCCTCTACATGTGATTTTCATGCATTACAGAAATGTAGCAGAAACCAGTGGCTGTCTTGAAGGTAAAAACATGAATCTAAAACCTTTATGTTACGGTTTCAAACCTGCCCAGTTAGGTGTAGTTCAAACATTTAAGCTGGTGCATAAGATAAACTAATACTGAGTCCATCTGCTGATTGTGGGAAGTGTCAAGGCTGTGATTTCCTAAGAGTGATACGTGAGGATAAAAAACTGAAACGTATTTTTCTTTGGTCTCAGCCACATGAACCAAACTACATGTGTGAAAACGATCTTGAACTTTGAAAAATGCTCATCAGTGTGGTACATTTATATTTGTAATTAAAAAGCTACAATTGGCAGAACCACTAGTATATTGAGGAGTACTTGATTCTGATGTTTTTATACAGTATTACACTATCACCAAGCACACCAGCTACAAGACAAACAAAAGCCTTAACAGAATGAGCAGCAGTACAACAGTGCAATAACATATAGACACAAACATTAAAGGTGCAATTTGTGATCCAAATAAAAGCAAAAGTAGAGCTTCACCCACAAGCAAAATTCAAAACGTGGGATTGGGACTAATTGATTTAAGTTATTATTCAGTTGTTAATGTTTTCTGATGCTGTTAAGGGTTTGTTCACACCTGTAATGTCTGTAAATACAGGAGGAAAATAGACCTATGTGATTTAAATTATCATAAACTGTCATATATGTATTTATTAAGGTCAGAATTATATGATCAGAAAATAAAGAATTGGGACTTTAAAGCACAAACCAGGGTAAAGCCTCCAGCAAAGCACAGACCAGTACAACAAAAGCTGCAGAGAGACAAAGTGCAGCATTTAGCCACAAAACAAGGAGAGCGCAAAGAGGATGAAAAACAGAAGGTCAACGTTCATCTTCTTAAATACCAAAGAGCAGAAAGTTAAAAACCCCTCTGAATCTTCTTTACCTCTAAGAGCTCTCCTGATGCTTTTTAGAAGACCCTCGCCGTGGACAGCCGAGCCCACAGACTTGACACAGTCAGCATCATCTGTGGTGGATAATCACAGGTTACAATCCAAGACTCCGAATGTGACATTTATGACTAAAATCTCACATTTGCTTGTCATCGGCTCTGATGACTGATGCAGAGAAAATGTCAGTCAACAAAACCTGATACTGGCTGCCTCAAACCCAGAGACAAGCTCTCTTCTCTGAGATATTTCGTGGCTTTAACACAGGTTAATTCTAGAGTTTTTGTTTACTGATTAATCCCCAGATTACTGTAGTTAATTGATTGATTGGTTGGTTGACAGACTGATACACTGGACCCACAACAGCTAGATAATTTCATAGATTTATTGACAAAATACTTGTTCGATTGTGCAGATTACCCAGCACCTGCAAAGATAGATGTATGTGCATGTGTATGTATGGATTTATGTACAAGTTTATAGGGTTTTTAGGGAAAACTTGACTGATAAAACACTGATTGTATAGCGTACACAGTGTGACACGCCACATGTGCCATATGTGTGTGTTGCTCTGTGAGAAATGGCCTGCAAATAAAAGTCAAGTGGATCTACCTGTAAGGCCCCTGATGTCTTAAAAAAGAGAAAATAAAATTAGGCATCAAGCAAAAATGCCTTTTGTTGGTTCCAGCTTCTTAGATATGAGGATTAGCTGCTTTTCTCTGTTTTGCATCAGTGTAAATTAAATTTGGGTTTTTCTCTATTTTCAGACATTTTATAGACTAAACCATTAATCAAAATAATTGTTGAGAGATTTATTGAAAATAAAACTGATTATTAGTTGTAGCCCTAATTGACTGACTGAATTTTTGGACTGATTGATTGGCAGATCTCGGATGCAGAGTGGGAGGACATGTTGGAGGGTTTTGATGAGCGAGGTTACCTGAACGCTCGCCGCTGGAAGCCCGGTGACGACCCGTACACCCTGTACGCCTTCAACCAGAGAGAGAGCGAACGCATCCCCAGCAACCGCGCCCTGAGAGACACGCGACACTACAGGTACACACACACACACACACACTCACAGACAAAAACCAAACATGTGACACTGCACTTCATTTCTTTACTTTGAATCGGTGTTTAAGATGTCAGATGAACTTTATCTGTACAACCAGAGAAACACAGCAGTCTAGTGTGCTCAGTCCGACCTCTGGAGGAATATGTTTATTGTACACGCACTCTACAGCGTGATGTATGAATCTGTCAAGAGAGTACGGCACAGAAATAAAGCTCATCAGTACACATTCAAACCCAGACTCCAGTCGCCTGCAGGCATGAACAAACACATGAGAATACACACATGACACTACACATCAGCTCTCAGTGTTACAGGTATGTACACACACACACACACACACACACACACAGTCAAACAGTAAGACAGCAGCAGCTCTCTGGGCTCATAATTAATCCCCTATCTGTACTAAAACAAATTTAGATTATGGAACCAAACACGTTTTCATAGAAAAACCACCAAATTACAATCCGTCTGTCTGCTAAGAAATTAAATTAAACACCAAAATAGAAATCCTCTTAGCGGCGCGACGTCCTCATCTGTTGGAAAGACGCTCAGCGGGAAGATAAGGAGCTCGCCGCTTTGACAGCAGCTGCCTTCTTACACATTTCAGGAGATAAAAACTTCCAGGTACTTGTGGAAAGCCTGAAGGGGTCCAGTGTAGCCGGGCTACCGGGATCACACACACACACACACACACACACACACACACACACACACACACACACACACACACAAGCAATCAAGGCACTTAAGTAGTTTGATCTTTTTTTATACTTTTAATATTTTAACTTTTATTTATATCATTTTTGACATATTTAAGTAATTTGATACGTCAAAAATTTCCCTTCAAATTCAACCAGACATATTTGAAATGTGTATAAAGTGGAATTATAAAGTTGTGTGAAGTTTAACAGTTTTCTCCTTCCAACTTGAGTTTGTAATGACTGACCTGAGGCACAGGTAAAATGAGGGTTATAAGCAAGTAAGGGCAATATTTTTAATTGTCAACAAATACAATGAAAAGATCAAAACCAGCAATGAATTGATCCCACTAACAAGTGTTGTGTGTGTATCACGGCCTGATATATCTCATTCCTCTGTGCCATAGAGCTCCATTGTCATCCAAAAACAATCAGTGAGCCGCACTCTTGCACTGGGTGACACGTTCCTTCATCACCATGAACACACACACTGCACATTTTGACTTAGTCCCACACACACCGTCCTGCTGCTGGAAATACTCTCTAGGGCACTAAATGTGGATTAATCCGCCGCTGAAAATAGTCCCCAACAAATGCACTGTTTCCTCCTCTTTGAGTAATGTTTGATAAAAACTACAGTGACCAGCTGTTTTAGGGAATTAGTTACGAGTTTTTAAAGATTGTGATGTGCAGTAGGAACCAGTGGGCTTGGGGCTTGAGTGCCACAGACCCAGTAGGGAAGTCGGCAAGTATTGAGATACATTCCCATTCTTAGTTATGGCCTTTTAGTGGAATTTGTTAAAAAATACCATCCTTATCCTTTAAAGGGCTTAATTTACTACATTTCTAGGTGCTATTACTGTTATTGTTCTCCCTAAAATACCCATGCTTTTGTTCAGGTGGCATCTGCATTGTTTGTTTTGTCTGTAATAACCCAGATGCGTCTGACAATGTGTAAATGAGCTTTTAACATCTGCCGAGGGATGTTTGTTTTATATATTTTATGGAGCTGCAAACGCACAGAAAAGGTAGATTAATTCTAAAGACAAACAAATCCATCTGGAACATCCAGTGTCCCTGTTGTGACAGCGTGTTCCCTGCGTGATTAAAGGTTACCAGGCAGCTCATGGTGACCCAGCTCTCTAATAGGAAGCTGCGTGTGGGCGTTAATTGGGTGGCTGTTTGTTCTGGCAGTTACGGTGAACATGACTAAGTCCTGGATGGCTGCTGTTGCTGCGGCTGGTGGTGGTGAGCACAGCGGGTTACGGCTCCGCGACTCACGTAGGAAGCTAAAATCTGTTAGCATAACCGGCACGTACATCACTCTGCGTGTGTGTGGCTGTGTACGATGTATCCCGCAGATGATGGGCTGTATGATGTCTGACTCAGTCATAGCTTGTCTGCTGCTTCTAACACTGTGTGTGTGTGTGTGTGTGTGTGTGTGTGTGTGTGTGTGTGTGTGTGTGTGTGTGTTTGTACATGTCCACGTGTCTACGCTAATGTGCGTAATTGCGTTGTGTCGATTGCCTGCATCATCTGCTGTGTTTCCGGAGGAGGGAGATTCGCTGTCGAGCTGACATAAGGCGGCTGAGAAGTGTGTGAATGTGTGAGTGTGCGTGTGTGTGTGTGTGTGTGTGTGTGTGTTTGACTGAGAAAGTGAAAAGTGTGTGTAGGAGTTGGGAAACCAGGGATACGCTTACACATTAATCTGTTAGCAGGGAGGTAGGGGGCTGATAGTGCTCATTTATCTCGCATAGGACAGCGATGAAGGGTGTGTGTTTGTGTGTGTGTGTGTGTGTGTGTGTGTGTGGGCGAGGGGGGTTTGCTGTTATATGATTATCTGTTAACTCAGTTACCGTGTAGCTGTAGATGTGTAGCGCTTGGCAGGGAAAATGATAGCATCCCATACTCATGTTCAGATGGGGGGAAAAAACTGCAGTGAAATCCTCGACTGAAGCCACAGAGGTTTTGTATTCTTAGGAACGCCTTCTCTTCTGCTGCAGACTCACTGAGGTGCTTCCTACACTTCGGCCTCGATCCCAAAAGGGGGGGCATTTGGTGGAAATTCAAGGTGGCGTGACAGTATTTTGTAGAAAGAGCACAAAAAAGTGAGGGAAAGCAAATGTTAAAGGACTGGTTTGAGTAGTTTTGATAAGACATGACTTTGGAGCAGTTGTGGTGGTTTACCATTAGCTCTGATGACTGCAGTTAGATTCCAGTGCCATCACGTTTTCTACTGACCTTCCATGTAATGATATGTCGCGATTAGGGCTGACTATTGATCGAAATCTTTTGATACCAGTGCCAATACCCCCCAAAAAAATACTGGCACAGATACCAAAGAAATACCTTTTTTGATACGTCACACTGAGGTGTTTAAACATACAGTCAAAACACTATAAATCTACCAAAATTATGATTTAAGTGAGGAAATATCTGACTGAAAAATAATTATACAAGACTAACAATCTATGAATGAATGAAATGAAACATGGCTCGCAGTTTTAAATCAATCTTAATTTGACATTTGACTCCCAGTCCATCTTTTTGAGAAACTGCATTTAGATAAAAGGGAATTTTGAGTTGGAGTTGTTTTTCAGTCTCTTTGGACCACAGTCAGTGGACAGGTTGGTCGAGTGACTGTTCCTAGTACCCCTTCTGTGTGACAGCTCAGACAGACTCATTTCAAAACATACCGATCTCCAGTTGTTTCTCTTATTTTCCCGCAGACCCTCTCCTTTCCCTCATGAGTCATACGGCCAAAATGAGCATAGATTTTCATTCAAGTGGCTTTTAAAAAAAATATTCAACTCAGGCAGACATGCCTTTGTCTCGATTTGTGTCGCTTAATGCAGATTTGTATCTGTTTGTCTTTTGTTTTTGTATCTCGCCAACTGCTTTTGTATTCATAGAGCCTGTAATTATCACTTCACATTGCATATTGCACCTGAATGGCAGAATTCACCACATTTGCTTTGGAAAATAGGGCTTAACATTACACCCTTGCAATAAATAACAAGGTAATTCCAAGAGCTTGAAATCATTACCTTCACTTGCCTCATTATATAGTATTAAGACAAATAAAATCATATTATTACCAAATTATTCACAGTGTTACTTGGTTTTTACCCTTTTATTACTGTGGAGGAAATTCTGATTTCCCTCTCGGAGAAGTGAACAAATAATATGATGATTCAAACCAGTTGTCTTTTGAGTA
>LKNJ01004578.1:0-23678 GCA_002120245.1 Maccullochella peelii
TGCTTTTGATTTAAAGAATTTAAGTGGTCGGGGGGCAGACACCCTCTCTATGGCGTTTAGGCTGGGTAACTGTGGAAGTGCAGAGAAGTGTGTAGGACTGCGACTCTGCCTCCTGGTCTCAACTTTAGATACTGTTGGTTAGTTTATTCAAGAACATTCCATCATATATTATAAGCTGATCATGCGTTTTATATGCAAAGCTTTAATCTGCCTAACTATAGCTTTCAAATAAAATGAATGGAGTTTAGTTACTGTAAATGAACAATACTCCCCTCTTAAATGTAGTGGAGTAGTAGCAGAAAGCAGCATAAAATGGAAATACTCAAGTACTTAAGTAAAGAACTTGAATAAATGCACTTAGTTACTTTACACCACTTGAAATCACAAACATTGAAACTATTAAAACTACATTAGGGAGTCGTGCACTAAGTTTAAGAAATAAGGTAACATAATCATTGTTTACACACTGGACCAAATTATAATGATACTTTTCTGCATTCCAATCAAGATTGATATTGCATTCTAGTAAGGCAATACAGCAATCGTCTAAATCATTTGTACAAGGTAATGAGTTGCAGCTCCATTCATTTTAGGATAGATATTAAATTGCAAAAGAGATGATTAAGCCTTTGAAGAAAAAAACTGGAAACAGGTTTGACTGAATCAGGATTTCATTCAGCCCTCATTAACATATAATAATAGCACACCTTAGGCTTTTAAACAAACATAAACATTAGTAAATCAACAAAACCTTCGACATGCACATCCAGTATTTCTTGAACAGGTGCAAAATTGCAGCAGCATTATCATTTTATTACTCATAACACACAAAATGGGAGTCAGAGTGCATCATTACGACACAGGATACTCCAAATTTCAGGTAGTCGTCGATTTCAGTGCATACTGCTTTGCATAAAAAGACGCTCAGTAGTGCTACACTTGAACAGCTCTTGTTCCAACTAAAAAAAAACAGCTGCCGTTTTTTAAATATAAAGGAGTGATTATTTTAGTTTTTGCATGTGACGTGTGCAGATGATATAGAACCCTAGGGATGCACACATTTTAAACCAAACCAGTTGATGATAATGACGTTTTTGTCTCTCTGTGTAAAAGCAGGTTCACAACAGACAACAGCATTTCAGCCTGTTTTGCATTAAACGTCTTTTCGACTTTTATTCTGTGGCAGCTGTATTTATTGACATACCCCTGGAAATTAAAATCAGACAATTGTACAATCACCCAAATATCAGTAGGAGAAAGCAAACCAAAAATGGTATTCAAAAATGCTGGTGTATGTGAAATTTGGTGTCAAACAAACACAAGTTGGAGTTGACAGCTAGTGTTCTGAACACACAAGTTCAGACTTCAAGTTCAACATGTCAATGAATCGAACACAGTACAGTACAAACTATAATCTAACAACGTAGGCAACATTCAATAATATCTGGAATATTAATAATTATAAAAAAATAACAATGTAATTATTGTATTCTACAGAGCTGGTCCATACTGACAAAAACTAAAGCTTCATTTCTGAGCAGCAGTCCTTGGCTTATTATAAACAAGGAAGTCTGAGATGTCATGCCACACATTGCTGTCATGGTAGAGGTAGTTCATTGAGGACTGTAGTGAGGGCTGGAGGGTGTGTGGGTAGTATTCAAAGAGCCACAAGACAACGCCCCACACCAGCGTGGCGAAGAGTGGGAAAGGGTCGTGTGTAGGCTGGGGGATAAATCCTTTCTCTACAGCCAGCCGAGACAGAGCGAACAGGATCCTGGACAGCAAATACATGTTGATCTAGAGAGGAGCAAAGGGTGTTAATGGATCGAACACATTTACTTGAGTAATTACAATCTTTGATTTATAATGATGTACTTGTGAAGAGCATACCTGACTATTGATGTTGTTGTTATCTCCAAACACTAACCACCCTCCAACACAGGCAGCCAGGAAAGAGTGAGACTGCAATGTCTTTCCCTGGATCCTCTCCTGCAAGCCTTGCAGTCCCTTGTATGTGAACACAAAGCATGCCAGGTTGCGGGAGTGGGTGTATGTGGCCTTCAAAATGGCTTTGAGCTTGTCCTTCAAACTATCAAAGAAAAACATGTACAGACTTCAGAGGCATGGGGAGGATTACAATATTAGGGTGCTGAATCTGCTGATACTTAAAAATAAATATACAGTCCAATTTCTTACCTGGCATTTCTGAATAGAAATGTCATTACCAGGGCATGTGGTGCTCTGATTTTGGCCCCATATCTGAGAAATAAACACATTGTAATGTCAATGCTGCCTAGAAACACAACTGGCTACAAAACAAGGTCAAACATCCTCAGTGCTTTTAGTATAGTCAACAACATCTGCTGCGAATGCTATTTGTTGCCTTAAGCAGTGGTGGAAGAAGTATTCGGATCTTTTACTTAACTAAAAGTAGCAATACCACAGTGTAAAAATACTCTGTTACAAGTAAAAGTTCTGCATTCACAATCTTACTTAAGTAAAAGTACAAAAGTATTAGCATCAAAATATACATAAAGTGCAAAATGTAAAAGTAGTCATTATGCAAAATGGCTAATTTCAGGAACAAATTATATTACAGGATTATAATTATAGATGCATTAATGTGTAAACATCACGAAATTTGCAGCTGGTAAAGGTGGAGCTAAGTTCAACCACTTTATATAGTGCTGGGTAGTTTAACCTTTTAACAATATATCATAATTTATGAATTGATTTATAATTTGTATTAATAATCAATCTGTAATCTAACTAGTAACTCAAGATGTCAATTAAATATAGTTAAAGAAGTACAATTTTTGCCTTCAAAGTGTAGTGGAGTAGAAGTATTAAGTAGCATAAAATGGAAATACTCAAGTAAAGTACCTCAAAATTGTACTTAAGTACTTGATTAAACTTAGTTACATTCCCCAACTAGCCTTCTACGGTGGCTCCAGGAAGCTAACGCTAGCCACCAACGTAAACTACAGCTGATTAGCCAAATGCCTGCTACCTACTAGCTCTGTGGTAAAGGAGTAAACTATCGTAGCTAGCTAGTTTATTGAATGTTTTCACTCACACGGCGCCGTTTCTGAATCCTTTCAAAACGGCCAATGCCGCTTTATATTTCTCCTGCTGCAGTAGATTATTGACGGTATACAGAAGAGTGTTAATCAAATCAGGACCTGCCATGACTTTCAGTAGAGCCGACAGGACACAAATACACGTTGCACACACAAGCTACAATGATGTGTCACAGCGGGACTTCGCCGTGCACCATTCTAACTTAAGTTCCTATGTAAATTAAGCGCAGTGGGGAAAAAAAGCATTTTGAGAGCAAATAAAAAATGAAAAATGTCAACGTATTAAAAAATATAGGAAGGATGTGACTGCAAAACTGATGGGTTTTTTTTTGCTGTCTCTTGTGAGATAAAGCTACATATCAAACTTTTGTAATAGCATTAGTCATTTAGCTTTTGCATATTACAAAATGTGAGAGTGAATGCCTCATACGAAGAGAGCACACACTTTTCAGAGGAAATACAGTGAAATTCAAGACCAGTGTTTGGACATATCCTGACGGAGAACTTTCAGTCTGGTGGTGCAAATTTTAGGATTTTAAAATGGGAGTCAGTGAGAGGCCATAATAGGTTGAGTAAAGCCAATTTAAGGGCGTACACATATACAGTATTCTGGTAAATTCTCCAAGTCAACACCCATGCTCACTGCAAGACATACAATTTAGTAATAAATCAAAACCGTACTTTTTGTGCTTTGCACCATAACCTTTTTTTTAGAGAGACTGTAGGAGCCGTCTCACCACCACCTTCAATTTGTTTTACGTGTTTACCGCTGGAAGCAGCCTTTGAATTCCATTGGTGCATTATATTTTGTCACAATACTTTCTCAAAATTCAAGCAGATCACACAGCAGACATCTACTGTGAGCATTTTTCCAGTCTGAACACACAATATATATCTCCTTATAATCAGAATGAAGTATGGAATTGGTATGATCAATGGAATGATTAAGGGTGGACCCACATCAATATTTTTCACAGGGACGCAGAACTTGTAGCTACTAAGAGGTGGAGAGTACTACTTTCCTTTCCCTTAACACAATGTTGGGAAAGTGTACGTATTATATGAGGTCAATATGCAAAACAATTGTTGTCTTGTTTATTTAGAAGAAATATACTAACAAAAGTAAAGAGTTGTGTGAAGGATATTGTAAACAAATGTGGAAAATGTTGCTGTGATAATAATGAACACTTCACACATGTCCTGCCCAGTGGTTTAATCATTTTATTACTGTTTTTTTTCTCAGTCAATCCAGTCCATTGTTACATGAAACCCATCCTCAAAATAAATAGTATTCAACCATTGACATCCGCTTATCAAAAAAGTTAGAGCCTCAAAAAAACAGTGATTGCAATTTTCACCATGATTTACAATGCAATCAGTACAACTAAAACACTACTTCGCATATTTCTATACATTTAACTTCCCCATGATCTGGAACACAGCAGTTATTAAACAGTGAAGTGGTTAATTCAACCAGTTTGGAGTGTCAAGGTGCTATATTATATGTTGTAATCTGTTAAAATATTCAACAGTCAACATTTTAATCATAAAACCTTTTTTATCAAGTTTTTTGATACATTTTTTATTTCTTATTTTTTTCACAAATCTGCACACCAGTAGCTACACACCGGGTTTTGTAGGTGTATGTGTGTGTATTGAATTACTGCCAGTAAGGGGGAAAATGTGAGATAATGTGAAACATCTGACACAATTAAGTATAAAGTGAGCAGTAACTGGTATTGACGGAGGGTCAATACACCTGTCGGGTCACTGAGGGAGAGCTTAGGCCATTGAGAACAACCAGCATTTTTTTCATTGACATTATGAAACGACACACAGCCACATGGGCAAATTCATGAGCAAAATGTGCGGATATGTCCTTTTACTGTGAAATTAAAGGGAACTTGTTGAAACTGAATTTGTAATTACAAATTTTCAATGATCTGGGATACACATTGAAATTATACCACGTAATTTACACACACACACACACACACACACACACACACACACACACACACACACACACACACACACACACACAGCATGATGCTTGGACAGTTAGTAGTTGTTAAAAAAATATCACTTTACCGCTTGAAATTTTGTTCAAATTCTGTATTTAAAATTGAAGTAGCTGAGCAACCTTTTTGTTTACATTTTTGTACCTCATAGTGCTACTCACTAATATAATAACGGACTAAATAACAACTTAATAGTGACAAGTGATGTGAAATGTGTAATCATTTAGCGGATGTTAAGAACTGTTTTAAGTAAAATGGTTTACAAAAATAATTAAATATAATCCTTTGGTAAATTGGTTCCATAGTCATTTTCTTAAAGTGATACCTGATACTAAAAAGAAACTAAGTTTGACGTTAGCAGAGCTATTTTTGTAAAAGACATGAAATGCACTACTACTGTACAAATCTGAATACCTAACACCCTATAAAACTAGGGCCACTTTCTATTACATTAATCATAATTATCAACTTAGGCCTGCAACTCAAACGGGTCCACCGCTTGGGTGAACTAAATGTATTAAGATATTAAACACACTTTCTACTTTGTGAGTATATTTACATAAACTGCATTAGTCACTTAACACATTAAACAGCTAGGATTCAGTATCTTACTAGGATAATAAAGGGCTACCATTCAGTGGGAATAGGTTGTTATTCAACAAATCAATGTTCTCTATTACACAATACAGCCTAATGCTCCCACTTCATTAGTAACAGCTCGTAATTATCAAGAAAAGACTTTTCAGTCTCCCTGACTGGTAAAGGAAGTGACCTGGTCAAATGGGCTGATATTATTAATATTATATACAGCACAGACCATTTTGGGAAGGCAAAGTTTGTCAGATCAAATCACAACCAAACTAGTTTCACCATATACACTTGCAAATATGCAAATGTTCTCTACTTCATATTGAGAATTTAAATCAATAGTAAATGCTGAAACTTACCAAAGTGTTATAAAATGATCAAACAAATCACTGTCTGGCTCTATTATTGGCAAAAATGTTTTCTACAAAACTATTGCACATAAAAATACAACCTCTGTTAAGAACAATCACAACCATCTCACTGCTCACATAAGTATGTGCAAACTAGTTCAAAGTTTCAACTCATTACAAAGTTAAGAAATCAACCTGTCAAAAGAAGAGAAATTATCATTTCAATTAGCATGATCATATTTATGGCGGCACAGTGGTGCATTGGTTAGCACTGTCTCCTTGCATGTTCTCCCCGTGTCTGCGTGGGTTCTCTCCGGCTTCCTCCCACCATCCAAAAGACATACAGGTTAGGTTAATTGATGATTCTAATTTGCCCGTGAGTATGAATGTTTGTCAGTGACCAGTCCAGGGTGTACCCTGCCTCTCGCCCTATGTCAGCTGGGATTGGCTCCAGCAATCCTCTGAGGATAAGCGGTATAGACAATGGATGGGTGATCATATTTATCAAGTGAAACTGCGTGTGTGCTATGGGAGTCAGTCCAGTCAATCAACTGTTAAAAAAAAACAACAAATCATTCATCCATATTTTCAACAAAAGAAAAATTGAGTCTGAAAGACCCAAAGCCATATATGTTGCTTTGAGATATGAACCTTTTAATTATTAGTCAAATACTAAATTATTATTTAGTATTAGTCAAAATGCACAAATATGGTTCTTTCCTCTGAAATGATTAAGCATAGTGCATAGACCCGACAAGACGGCTCTTTAGAAGTTACTACTGCACAGATTCACAGACATACGTGGAGAAACTGCACTTGCGCAACGTACAGCAAGTGCAGACATGACAGGGTGAGAAAGGCATCTCTTCTGCCTCCATTGCCTGACAGTGGGCTGAGCACGGCTGGATTAGGGTGGAACTGATCATGTAGGTAAGAAGTGGAAAAGGGTAAGGAGGATTCACAGGTCCCTTGGGGGCTAAATCAATTTATGACGAAACAGCTCAGAAACAGTTGTTAGTGCATATGATAATGTGACAGAAAATAAAGATTTGTACGTCCATCTACCAGTTTGTAAGATGCTCCTGGCTGCAAGGAGAATCTATTGAAAAGTGCTCTTGTCCGAAATGGATATGGCTCCTCCAAGCCCACACTGCAGCTCCTGCTCTTGTTGCTTTACTCCTGCCCAAAACCTTCCGTCTCTTCTATGGCGAACATGAGCTTCTCCTTTAGCTGCTCATAGCTCTTGTAAGGAGGGAGGTCCAGACGATTAAAGCTACATGGAGAAATGAGACCGAAACGTAATGACTCTTCACAGAAATCAGGGTTCGTAAAGCTTTTTAAGAGTAAAATTCAAGCACTTTTCAAGTACTTTCAGGGCACCTAAACCAAAAATTTCCAGACTCTTAAAGCCTTTATCATCACATCTAAATTGTTACTATAAATGCCAGGAGAAACAAACAAATATGACGATGGCATCGTTTCATTTCAAATATTAAAAGGTTTTTAGTTTACATGAGTGATTGTGTAGACCACCACACCAGACCATGTAATTTTTCAAGGAGTATATTCAAGACATGTACAAAACCTGAGAAATATACTGGATTTCATGTGTAATGTCCAACATGTTTACGTTGTATCTCTTAACAAACACAAGTACTTAAAACAGATTTTAGACATAACTGCTGATAAAAGAAATATTTTGCTTTCCTTCTTGTTCTGTGTTATTCATGAAATTCTGACTTATCTGGTGAGAAATGCTGCTGGCTGGCTTAATCATAAATGACTAAGCGGGTTTGGTCATGAAAGTTAATCCTGCTTCAATATGGACCAGATATGTGGTTAACTACCTGAAGCTTGAGAACTTCTATGAATGTAGAAGTAGAATAACTGGTCTTACCATGTGTGGCTTCGTGGAAGCCAGTTCTCTTTGCCCACTTTTTCAATGCAGAACTTTTGGGGGCCGTTGCTTCCTATATTAATCAATGATAAGCATAAAGAAAATGAAATCAAGAAGTCAATTCTGATGTGACATATAGTGTGTGTGTGTGTGTGTGTGTGTGTGTATTTTGCATACCCATCAGGTCAGCAAAGCCACCCACAGGAAGACGACAGGTTCCTGTGACAAACTGCAGCAGTCTCATCCTCTTCTCGTTGTCCATCTCCTTCACAAACTGCCAACAGATCATTCTGTGTTTAGCAAATCCAGTATGATGTTACCAGGAAATTTTAATAAACACATAATATTCCTAAATTCCCATGTTTTTCTTTGCTTTATTACAGACTCTCAGTCTCTGAAGCAACAGAAAAAGGTGATCCAATCACAAAGCTTTAGTTATGAGCTCAAGGAAAATGAAATCCTGACACTGAACACATCAAACTATTGTGCCATATTAATCTATATGTACTATAGTAAGTAGAGCACAGTGAGTTGGGATGAATGAGAAATAGTGTTTTGATCTTGCTGTTTGACTGACCAGTACAGCAAGAGTGGGCAACTGTATGTACCGACCTGCCAGAACCAGAGGATCTGTTTGCTACTTCGGGCGTAATGCCTATAGATTGTGTTTCTCTGCCAGTCCACCAGGTCTATCTCCTGCATCCCACACAGCATCACCTACAGGCAAGATGGAAGCAATATCTTTATTGTGTAGACCACAGACTCAAATGTGGATGATTTTTCCCTCTGGAATCAAAACTTTTTTAAAGGACCAACACTACCCCAAACATCAAACATTCCTGTTTTGGTAAATGCTGTAGAGAATTAGTTACTTCAGTACCTCTAATTCCTTAGCATCAAAGTATTGAAGATATTGCTGGGGCAAAACTTCATTGAAGCCCTCAAAGAATGCTTGAGTCTGCTCCTCCACACCTCTGGACAGCCTCCACTCTGCCACCAATCTGCATACGAGATACAGATAGATAGATATGAAGATTAACATAATGAAATAAAATTAAAATCAAACATACTGAAGGAATGAAGATTGATGGTTGCTCAAAAATGAGGAAGTTAACTTTTTAAGTGTTAAAATCATCAAATAAAAAAAATGTAATACCTCATTTCAAATTTGAAGTAATAATGTACTTCAACTCTCCTTTAAATGCTGTCATTCTACTGCTGTGTATACACAATTGCCTCTCCATTTCTTATATTACATTACAGGAAAGAGTTTGACTGTGGGAAATATCAATGTGTTATACTGTTGCAGTTATTGCAAGTCAGCCTGGATAAGACTATCAGTGTTGTGTGCAATGTGTTAGATATAAAAGGAAATGTAAATGTGGTGGATGAAAAGCAGCAGAGGATGCAGTTGTACCTGATGTATTCCTCCTTATTTTCCTCAGTTACTTGGATGTTCCCTCCATCTGGTTTCAGCTCGTGGGTGGTGACCTCCCCAAGGATCTCCTTGTCAACCGAGAAGAACATCTCCAGACCACACTCTTCTATGTTATTATCCCTGCAGGCCAGAGAGTCATTATCATTATTAACACGGTTAAAATAACAATACTGGAGAGCAATCAGAGAGCACACATGTCTAAATGTCAGGAAAAATGTCAGGAAATGTTTCTGCATCTTAATCTGGATCTGCATCACAATACAAAGGAACATTAGGGCATTGCACAGGGATGAATCGTGAAAATTAATTAGACTCATGGCCGCTGAAATCACTTGCCATTTATACTGCATGTGCACTTGTCATCTAAATTTTTATACAATATTTTTTTTCAGTATTATTCAAAAATCTTATGTACCAAACAGGGTGATTGGATGAAAAATGAAGGAAGAGAGATGGAAGTAAAAAAATCTCATATGTGGAGGTAATAACCCGTCACAATTCACACATTAAGGCTTGTATCCCCCGACCTACTTGATCCAGATGAGTGAGTTGTAAAACTCTGGATCTATGGACTCCAGGTCTTTGAGAGCCAGAGGTTTGTTCAGAATGCGCTTGTAGAAGGGGAGGGAGAAACCTGTGTCGATGAATTTGCCATGGAACAAGGCCTAGAAAGGAACAATGCAGGACAGTCGGGTGAACAAATGTATTATAAACAACAGCCAGATACATTACAGAAAAAAATCTTTAAAAAAAACTATAAGGAGATTGACCATCCCATCATAAAATTCACAATATTAAGTAAATTCATTCCCTTCACAGCATTTCTATAGGCCCACATGTATATTCATCATTTGAATTTCATATTTGACATCTGATCATGAAAATGAAATCTCAAAGATGATTGTATATATTGCATAATCATTATGCAGTTTGCCACGCAAACATGATCAATCTTTGGGTCAAAGTCATCACCTTCAGTTTAAATACTGATGCCACTCTAAGTAATTGTGTTGACAAATAGCGCAGGTACCATGGCAATGAAGCGTCCTATGAACTTGAAGTACTTGAGGTGATCCGGGTTGATGTAGGAGGCAGGGTTGATCTGCAGACAGTAGTTGTCCTTGCCAGCATACTCAAACAAACAGTACATGGGGTTTAGTACCTCATGAGAGAGCAAGAAGAACCATTCCCTGAAAATATAACCACAAAGGACAAAAAAAAAAAACAATTAAATGTAAATGGTAACACTGGTTTAGCGACAGGTTTTGCGTTTAGTGAGGCAAGGGAGGTGTCAGAAAAACTACAAGTTAGAACAAAACACACCTCAAGTCATACAATAAAACAATTGAACAAAACAAAAATCAGTTGAAATTACCTGGCTACACCTCCATAGTCCAAGCCTTCCTCTCCAGGGAAAATGAGCCACAGTCTCCGCCTCAGATCTTGAGGGTGGAAGCTCATGATCTTTGAATGCAGACAAAGAATTAAAACAGTTACACACCTCAAACACTGACAAGACAATACTGTTAAACAGAGAAGTGAAAAAAACCATAGTAAATTGAAATGATCACCTGTTGGAATGAGTCCTCAAACAAGGTTTTCCGGGAGACAGTGATCTTAATGTGCTGAGGCATCGACAGTTGCTGAGAGGGAGAAAAAAACAAGAACTATACAAATACATTGTAGACAGTTTTGTACACCAGTTAATACTAACTTTTATCTTTGCACATTCAAGTACAAGAAACATGAGTGCCCACAGTAAAGCAGCATGAAGATAAAGAAAGATATCACCTTTTTGATTTCATCATGGATGATAACAAGGCATTTCACCTGTTGTGCAGCACATACCTGACACCAGAACCTGAAGTATTGCACTTTGGCTTTGAAGTCCCTGACATAGGTTATCTGGGGCCCATTCTCACTGTGGAAAAGACCAAAAGAACCATTTCAATGTCGATTCAACAAGCACATGTAGGTAATTTATGCACATGTTGTGTGTGCCACTCTTTATTCACATCCATGATTTGAAAAGTGATTTGAAATTAGTCTGCCTCTGTATTACAGTGTGCTGTTTAGGGATGCCCCTGGCTTTTCAGGCTGATAATCACTGATCAGGATTGTGATGAGAATCATTCAACATGATACCAATCACTGATTTAATGCATTTAAACCTGCGTTCCTCAATATTTTTATATTAACTTTAAATCTAATTACTCTGTGTAATATGAAGGGGGTTGCTTTTAGGGAAAGTGATGTCTATCTAAATTAAATGAATCTGAATCTTCAGGCTACTTCTCAGGATATTCAGAGAACAGCTGCGGGCCATGTATCAGTTTCATAAAAAGGCAGATGACTGGAAGTGAGTGCTCCTCCTGTAAGAGGTGTATTTAACTTGAGCACGTTAACGCCAGCATTGAAAGAAGAACTTACAGTGAGGATTTCCCTGTGCGAGGGTCAATGTAGGTTGTGGTTCGCCTGTTGTGGTCTACAAAGTAGGGAATACCATCCACAGTGAACCTCATCTCCCAACCCTCCGGCAGGGGCTTGTCATTCAGCAGCCTGAACAATACAAATCCACATGAATATACATCAAACTATTATTTTTACTAAAAATAAATAAATAAATACACACAAAATTTACATTGCAAGTGGAATTGGAGAAAGAGAAAACGTGCACTAATCACCAGGACACACTAACAAGAGCATAAATGATCCTATGTCCATATAAAACAGCAGAAATTACAATATATGCTATATTTGTGCATTCCTCCCTGAAGCAGAATCTCAACATTGAGGTTTTCTTGATATAAAGGGTCACAGGATATTTGACTGATATTCAGATATCTTCAGACTGGTATTATTATGCAGTATGTTTTATTAAAATAATTCAATAGCAAGTTTATCCTTTTGAAAACAGAATACAGAAGTATGCCATACTCAAATTTACATCTTAACTTAATGGGTCAAGAGGATTATATAGCCTAAAAACAGGAATGCAAACCAGGAAAGATTTTTTTTTTTTTTAAAACAAGCCCTCAAGCTTCACAGTCATTAACTAGTGACAGTAAACAGCGTTTAATCAGATGCTCTTTCCTTTGTGCACATACAACTTCCTCATCTGTAGCAGTTTATAAATGATTCAGTGCATGCACAGTTTAGAGCAATTATCCTCTACAAAGACAGCCACGTGTATCCAATCAATATATCTGAAGAAGCCTTTAGTTATGTTAAACTTTCTACATTCTGTACTTCCACAACTCCCAGATTGTTTGCATGTGTTTGCCCTGTCATTATCCACCTGCGGGTTACTCATTACACATTAGTATAGTTCTATAGCTCTGCCAAGTTCTGGAGCAGATAGGAGTAATTTCTTACTTTAAGAAGGTTAATAATTTCATTTATTCCTAAGCCTAAAAGAAGGACCAAATATGTGTCACTCCAATCTCCATACTTCACTTCTTACACCAGGTAGGACTGATTTGCTATTCTGAAGTGTTTTAGAAATACTGGAGCTGAGCAAGTTGTTGACACATTAGCGCCTCTTGCAGCTAAGTTAGGGAGAATCATTTATACTCAGTATAATAAAAATGTATGACAGTATCAAGATGTACATTATATGTCACACATGCACAGGCATACACTCACCCTTGCGTCCTGGGGTCCTCCCACTGTGTCGCCCGAGTCGGGTGATGAACAAAATACACTCTGCCGTTGGTGTCTGTTCTCTTCTCTGAGATAAAAAAAAACCCCACATTTTAATATATATATATATAATTTAGTATAAATTCACTGCCATGCATTTCTGCTAACAAACCATAGTCCTATAAAACATCTGTACTGTGTTTCAGTAACTACAGCTAAAATAAATGCTTATTGATATTTACCCCAACCATGTGGCAGAGGTCCCAGCGGGTCAAACTCCTTATTGGTTGTGGCTGCCAACTGGTCTTGGAGCTGAGCCAGAGAGAGAGAACGAGACACATGTTGATAAAGTCTAAACAAAGCGTAAAAACTGCCTTTCTCACAGCCTGTTTAAGCACAGAACTGTAGTATAGTTCAAATGTATCATGAAGCAAGTGTAAGTGACCTCATAGCCTTCTTATCTCTGTTCCCACTGGATGTTAACATTTTGATGTTTCTCAACCATGTGACTTAAAAGGTGCTATCCATTATTAGGATCAGTGTTTCCTATGCTAGGGAATCCTCAATGTGATTATGGCTTAATTTTATTTTTGTTGTGAGAAGATTTAGAGAATTTTCAGAAAATGTATTTCACAATTGGTATGACCTTTTGTAATGCATGCACAGCCTGTAAAATAATGTTTACATCATAAATTACATCTGGATGTGATCTTTAGGTAAATCAAAACAAATACATGTTCAAAAGCCCCCTAAGGGAAATGTCTAATTTGTGATATTGGACTATATAAATACAATTGACTTGACTTCAAACTGTGCTATATGTGCAGTGAATGTAACAAATCCAGTAACTAAGACAGTGACTGCTCTCACCCCATAAATGAACCTCTGGTTAAACTGCTGCATGGCGCCCTGCAGCTGGCTGCGCTGGTGCTGCCACTCCTCATAGTTACGCACTGACTCCTGCGTGGGACGTTGCCATGTAGTAGTTCGGGTTATGTGATCGACATAGTACACCCTACCCATCGGGTCCACCCTGCGCTCCCATCTACAGAAAGGGAGAGTAAAAAGGAGGCAGTGCTGAGTACAATGCAAACCAAAGGGCAGATGTGCCCGAGGGCTCCACCTGACATCCATATGAATTCCAGAGACACAAGCTGTTTAAATCTGTTCTATTATTTTACCTACATCACTAACATTACATTTAAAAACAGAATGTGCACAAAAAGAGTGCAGCTCTACAGTAATGGTAAAAGTGGTTATAAAATATGTCTGTTCTAATCTGAGATCATTTTGCGCTATTATGACTGCACAGTCCAACAGAGCAGAGCAAGAAGCATGTTAGTATTCACAGTAGAAAAATGTGTTTTGGTACCCTGTAGGCAGAGGCTCAGGTCTGTCCCAGGTTGTCCTTTTCTCGATGTGATCTACATAGTACACCCGTCCGTTCTGGTCCACCCTTTGCTCCCACCTGCAGAGACAAATGAGCGAGCAAAGACAAAGCACAAGAAACAGGATTCGGACGGAGGTTAACTGCAGAGCGAACAGATTCTGTCACTGAAAAGCTAAAATCGCTACATAATACAATAACAACACACATAACAGTGGCCATAGTGAAGACTTGCAGAACCAAGTGTGGTGTCTTGCTCTTTTACCCTGGTGGTAAGAGGCCGTTGCTCATGGGTGTGATTCTGGGAGTTGTTGTGGCCACAGCTGCTGAAGCAGAAGTCCCTGGTTTGGGGCCACTTGCTGTCTGTGAAGAACCTCCTGTCGCTGCACCTGCTCCTGAATCATACTGCTGATTTGAACACCCACTAGCCGACGCCTGAGAGGAACCATCGGAAGCTGGACCTTCACTCAGCTCACTAGGGGAGGAACTGCTAGAGGAGGCTGGGGAGAGGAATGGTGAGGGTGGCAGAGAAGAAAACCTTGTCTGTGAATGAATTTGCAGAGGTGTATTTGCTTTGATTGCAGTCATTACACACAACATTTCTGTATGTGAAAGAAAATCCATGATATGTGAGAATGTGAAATGACTGGTATGTAGTATGACTGGTATGTCAAATTTTATGTGAGCTAACGTTATATTGTAAAGTCTTTGATGTCTTGTGCTTTTCCTACTTGGTGAGGCTGCTGGTCTGCGAGGCGTGGCAGGAGGAGGTCGGGCTGGTCTGGGAGGACGCGAGGCTTTGGAGCCCCCTGGAGATCGGGAAGGAGAACTCATGCCATTGACAGCATGACCATTAGGTACAATAACCCAGTCCTCTGAGTCACTGGAAGGAGATGTGTCTCTGCTTGACCTGGGTAATAAAATAAAATATTTACTTAAGTTCATTGGTATACACTGAGTTTTTTCTACAAGTAAACACACAAACTTCATAAGATATATGCTTTTGTCTTACCAAACCCCTAACCCAAGATTTGCACACAAAAAAAAATGTATAAGCCTTTAAATTAAAGTTTACTAAACCTGTTGCCAGTGTCTCCGTTTTGTCTTGCATTTCCATTTGGAACAGTAGCTAGAATAACAGAGAAAAAGACGACTAGGAACATCATTTATGTAAAATAATTTGGGATGTTACAGCAACAGTACAACTTGGAATTTGCTCAGTATTACACTAGTTTTTTTTATCTCAATATATCAGCTGATTTTGGCTATTTAACAGAAACACAAAACAGAAACAACCACTTTTTGATATAACGATCCCTTAAATTTGATTATTACAGAACTGTAACCCAGATATGTACTAAGAGGGACATTCTTTAATTGAAAAATAAACTTGTCAGTGCTCTCTGGTGAATTAACATATGTAATGGCCAATTACCTCAAACATATTTTTGCCATTTCTGCACTACAATTTCTTGTTACTTACAGCTGACATATACAATGATCTCTATATATCTGTCATAAGCTAAACTGGCCGATGTATCCCTCAGGCTCCATGAAGAACTCTGAACAGGAGCCAACACAATTGACATCTGTTGTTGAATTCTGTGCATATGTGCATTGTATATGTTCATAAATTGTTACTGTGGTTGACCTAGTATAGTGGGTTTGTGTCTGTGTGTGGTTCCCTACCATGGTCTCTCTCTGCTGAGGCGAAGGCTTCTGGGTCTACCTGCAGGCCGTCCAGACACACTGACAGGTCACCTACAACATCCCGGGGGTCTCTGTCAGAGCACAGCTGCAGTGTGTGCACCACCTCACATACTGGGGAGGAGAATACAGAATATAATGTGCTTATAATTTGCAATACACCTCAGGTAAACTCATCATGTAAACACCCACATTGACCTATCACAACAAAATGAACAGTTAAAGGTTAAGGCTGCAAAGCGGTAGTAGAAATTACCACTGGATGTACGTATTTTTCCCAGTGAAAAAATCTGAGAGTAAAATTAAGAGACAATTTCCTTAGGAGGGCCCCCCTCACTGTCACTATCATCTCATTCTCAAGATATCTGGTTACCGGTTTCAGCACTGCTAGTGATAGTATGGGGCACTAAAGATGGCAGTGTCAGTCACTCTGTCAGCTCAAACCGCTTTAGTCACATTGGGTGTAACAACCTCCATGGCAAGTGGCCGCTGGCAATGTTTTTAGAATCATATTGGCAAATTGAAAAACAAGCAGCTATATAGAACATGGACCAGAATTCTATGTCATATGGTTTGTTGACCAGGTCTGAAGGGAGCCATTGTAGTAGGCTGTAAACACACTATCAGGTGAGGCCTGTATCCCAGAGAAAAGAAAACCTAGTGAGTAGAGTGCATGTTGGTTGTTAAGCTTATCAAAACCCAATTAAACATTCTCATAACAAACACAGGAAGATATGCACTCCTACACAACAAGTGTGTATAGTGTCTACAGTGTGTGCAATATCTGCAAAAGATTATATGCTGTTGACAGGCATAGACACAGAAAATTAATATTGAGTGAGTAAGTGAGATTACAAGGGATACAACTTGCTATTATTTTTTAAATAAATAATATTCTGTGGGAATCAACCCCCAGAGCCTAGAAAAATTAGCTTCATACTCTGCTCCTTGGACAACACACATTTTCATTATTCAATGATGAAATTACAAATAACAGTATAAGCAAACTACCAAATAGCCTGGTGCTATAACAAGATCACAGTTGCCAGTAAATGGAAAAGTGAGTGGAAAGTTTGGAATGTAATATTTTTGTTTGGCTTAAAATTTTTGAAAGAATTTCAAAACACAAGATTACCACTTAGGAGAAAGAAAGTAGTGTGAACTCACATTTCAAGTCATTAGCCTTAAGTGTCTCACTGATCTCCAGTGTGGCCATTCCCAACAGGATGTCTGCTTTCAGTGTCTGGTGGCTCCAAACACGAAAGACCAGTTTGCTGACCGGAGTCACAATTCTGTAGAAAAGTGAGAAAATGACAAGATACAACAGTCAACATCAGAGAAAAAGATTGAGGATGATCTGTACTAATTCTGAAAGGATGTTCAGTCGACTAATCAGCTGTGAGAAAATCAATCAATGACAAGGATTTTGATTAATTTTTTTCTTAAGTAAGGGAGGTCCACTGTATAATGCTATGGCTTCTTAACCTCTCTTGTCTGTTTTACTTCTGTTATTCAATTCATCATTAAAGTCATTCATTAATTCTTAACATTTGCTGGTAATGCTTCAATGTGAGGGTTTGTTTGCTTGTTCTTTGTTGACAGAATCACCAAATTCCCAGCTGAGTAACTTTACACCAGAAACAGACCAATGTTGACATCAAATGTAGACTCTACACTTACAACATGCAACTACGTGTATGTAGACTAAATTTAGTTCAAATTAATAATATTTCTATTATCAACTAGCACATCATCCAATAACTAATCAGCCATTTGTTAAACTGCTTCCTCTCCAACGACAAACAGAACAGTCGCACTCACATTGTGAGAGCCTGCTTCCATTTGGGACTGTGTGTGTTGTTGCACTTCTCTGTCCTCTTTGACTGGCCATCCACAGTTACCTCAACATACGGACTGGGACCAAACCAGTTCTTTTTGTTTTCCTTCAGCTTGGCTGAAAGCACTAGAAAGGAGAAAATGCCACAGTGAAATTGCAGGTAATGTGACGTTCAGTAGATTTGATCAGAGTTTATGAAAAAAAATATGCTACAACTTGCTAATACCATGAACTTGTGAATATAAACCACCACTTCCTGTAGCCTGTCGGTGACAGCTCTTTAGGCATTTTTTTTTACTACAGGAACTTAATGACCCATAACCTGTTGTAGTTTTCTATACCCAAGTCAAACAATACTAAACACTACAACTTTACTAAATGATCAAGTGTGTGTCTAATTTTTGTTGATAGATGAGCTTATAAATATTGCAACAATAATTTACCTGTGACTTGCAATTGGGCCTTCATGGTTCATCCATAACACTGCAGCCTTGTTTGGCTACACCGAAAGGACCTGCAACCAGTGACATCAGATGTAAACAAACATGGGACACTAAGTGCTGGTAACCTACTCAAAGAGTGATTAGGCTATTAGGTTGCTACAGTCAGTAAGCTATATATTTCAGGTGAAGTTGCTTTTTAGTATAAATTTAAAATGCATAAACTGTGTATACATTTTAACATAATTTCGACTCTATATAGTCCCACTGACAGGCAAGTGTATTTCATTATTGCATGGCTCTGTCTAACTCATCTTATGATACTATTTGACACCTCTATACAGGTCTATACACGCAGTGCCGTGTCTGTCAAATTGAGAAAATGTGGAATTGAGATAATTTTAGTGTTCAGACACATTAACTGAACTAAAATGCGCGTTACCCAGTGACTTGGTTTAATCTGAGCTATTTCAAGAAACCACCGTGCACTTTCCACAAGGGAAAATCCCATCCTTAACTTGGGTAAATAAAGTCTCACTAAACCTACTTTGCTAATCTTTGACAGTATAATTTGACAGGACAAGAAGGTACTTTAAATGCTAGACAAGGTGGATACGCTAATATAATTTAACAGAAAGATGTCGAGTGTATCAGACAGTAACATAAAGTTGTCAAGGAGGCGACGTGTTTACTGCTACCTGCAACATGAAGGCAGCACAACTGTAGCTTAATAGCTTTATCTGCCATGTTAGCAGGGGGTTAGCCAGCAGGAGATTTGTTGTCAAGACAACTTCAAACACTAGTATTTTGTAGAGTAACAGTTTCGACTGTGACATTGCTAATATGTATTATTGGCTAATGTAAATGCATTTGTGAATTATTAATAGAAACTGAGAAGTTCCACCAACTTTGTTCGACAACGTCCTGAACACCGAGGCTTTAGCTAACAATACATTTACTAACGTTAGTAATGCTAACATCACCCGGCTCCTTGTGCGACCCCGATCGTTCAGTCGAGGAAATCTCACACCTCTCATTCAGTGAAATACTAAATGCCAATACCTGATAGAAGCAGGCGATAAAGGACCACACAGACTTCAGTTTCGGCTATGCCTAGATTGTTGACAGATAGCTGCCAGCCATCAGCACATACCTGTGTTCCGCTAGCCAGAACCTGGCCAGAACACCACCAGCTATTCCGGTACGAGTTTTTCACAATAAAATGGTATCTCTACAGTACACCAATATTGGCTAATCATTTTGCATAAAACTATACTATACTGTAGCTATTAATTAAATTGAAAATGTAGCCTCGCATTTCGCACAATTTAAACATGAAAGTTAATTCTTGGCCTTAAAAATAGTAGTTTGACAAAACATTCCCAACATAAAGTCCACTAACTAGCTTTTTCTGGAGCTTTCAAAAAATCACAGGATCTTCATCAGCGGATGGAGTTTGCTCTGTTGTCATAAGGATCAGTCTAACTTGACTGTCTCATGGATCTGATTTGCAAGTTCAGTAGCTATGAATGGTGTCCATGGCACTTATAGGACTGTGATAAGGTTGATTTTTTTAAAATGGGATTGCCAGTCTTGTTGCTGCATGTCTGTCAACAGACTGTATGGGCTATAAAACAGTTCAGCACAGTTCGTCTTTTATTGCCACTGTATACAATCATGACACCGATAATGACAGGTCAAAAGCCTACCTGAAGCAATTTGTCTTGCTATCTTTGTTCCCACTCTTGTTGCTTTCAATCTCTTGCCTATTGGGTATGTTTGTATAGTTTTATGTTATTTTATTGAACATTCTTGTCTTTTTGCAATTATTCGATTTCAGAATTTAGTTATTATTAGTAGTATAGTAGTAGTAGTAGTAGTAGTAGTAACAGTAAGTAGTAATAGTATTATTTTTAATAATTTCCACTTTTATTTTGAAGGCTAAAACGGAATGACGTTAAAACTGATATTGACGTCACCACAAAACAAGTTTTTCACAATTAAATGATAAAATAAAGAGCACATACGTGCCTTAAATTGTGTGTTACCATGCAATCTACTAGCTGGTCTGATTCCTACACTGTGTGTTGTGTTAATTAATAACACAACCATAATAACATTACATTGATGATGATTAATGGCGCCATGCGAGACGCCATTTTTGGGCACGCCCACTTCTGTAGTCCTCGAGCTTGGTCGCGTGATAGCGGCTGTTCTAGTCAGCTGTTAGCATCTCCAACGTCTCGGTTTATAAAAGCCATGTTAATCAGCTAGCTGTTATTCAACTTGCCGAAAGAAAAAAAGCATTTGCAGTATAATCTCAACACCGCTAAAGATGTTGTCTCGTCTACTGAAGGAGCACCAGACGAAGCAAAATGAGCGGAAGGAGCAGCAGGGTGAGAAGCTATCTGGTTAGCTATCGTGCTAACAGATGCTAAAAACAAAGCTTATTGTTTTTGTTGAAAGGCCCCGTAGTCGACCATAGTAGTGATTTGTTTGTCTGTTTTGATGTTTTTACTTGCACAGAGAGACGCAGGCGTGAAGCTATTTCTGCAGCCACCTGTCTGACAGAAGCCTTGGTAGACCACCTCAATGTTGGGTATAATAATTCTGCTCCTTGTCCCCTGCTGCAACTAACGATTATTTTCATTATTGATTAATCTGCCAGTTGTGGTCTATAAAATGTCAGAAAACACTGAAAAATGCCCGTCACAATTCCCGAAAGCCACAGGTGACATCTTCAAATGTCTTGTTTTGTCTGACAAACCAAATATATTCAACTTACGATGATGTAAAGCCGGTGGGAAGCTGCAAATCCTCACATTTTGCGAAGTTGAGACGAGAGAATGTTTGGTATTTTTGCTTGAAAAAATAACTTTCAAAGATTAATCGCTTATTAAAATAGTTAATTTTCTGTTGATTGACTAATCGATGAATTGTCTAATTGTGTAAGCGCAAATGTTGGCTGTACTTATGATTATTTTCATTACTGATTAATCTGGCCATTACTTTTTTGATTCTATTAATCTATTATTATTCAATTTAAAATAAGAATAAACTGAAAGGGCAGTAAATCCTCACTTTTGAGAAAATGATGATAAATAATGACCAGCTACCATGGTTCCCTAACAGATTTGAGTCAAGCTGACCCACCTAGGTTTCCCATCACCAGGACGTCTGTCTGAGCCAATAAAATAAATCAATCTGTTCTTGGCTGGGCAGAATTGGCCTAATGTGTGACACAACCACAAATAGTACGTTAAAACTGTTAACATTGTGAAAGTTGTGATGAAACCAAGATAATCAGCTTAAAAAACAAGAGTGGGACGCAAAGAATGCAATGACCATTGTTGTGCTGTTCCTTTTTATGGAAAAGATTATGGCCAGAATCCTTAAGTGACTTTGTAAGATTTAGTGTAGTTGGAATATTACAGTATGTTTTCAGAATAAATGGAGACATTATTGACTTAGACTTTGGACTATCATGTTGAAATTCACTGTCACATGCCACAGTGGGTATATAATACATAACGCTTTATTTTCATGCATTAACAATGCTGGAGCGCTTCTCATTTTTGTTTCCTGTTTTACTTCAGAGTTGCCCAGGCATATGTAAACCAACGTAAGCTCGACCATGAGGTGAAGACTCTCCAAGTGCAGGCGAGCCAGTTCTCCAAACAGACTGCTCAGTGGATCAGTATGGTGGAGGGTTTCAATCAGGCCCTAAAGGTAGGATACACTGTACCAGCAAGAAGATTAATCCAAAAACAAGATTTTTCTGTCATTTAATCTACTTATATACAATATCAACTTTAACTTTTACATTTTATAAGCCTACAGCTGTAAATAAGTGTCCTTTCTTTTTATAGTACTATGCAACATTGGATTCTGTAAAGGCTATGAGGTCCCGAATATCATATACCTAATAGCAACACTTGCAGACAGTGTCACATTTAGTTAAGTTGAATGTTGGTTGTAATATGAGTGGGTTCAGCACTATGTGTGACATTATACTGAGTAGTATGATTCAGTGTTAATATAAAAAAGATTGCTTAATGCAGATTCAAACATACCTACTGTTTTTTATAACTTCTTATAATATAATAATGCCACAACAAATTGTCTTGTTGCAAACAGTGAGCACAGTGACTCATCAAAACTTAATTGCTTTATCAGATTTACTAAAAGCAGATTAGATTCATTCAAGGGCCTTTACACAGGTCCTTGATCTGAGTGGATTTGACAGGTGGTAAAAGCAATTCATCAATGACTTACCACTCCCTCTGCAGTTATCCAGCTTATGTCATCTTCACAGGGTGAGACAGAGTGAAAGGATGTCTGAAAATGTTTAAAGCTTGCCTGTTGCTGGTCCTGAAGATAGGTTAGATTGGTAGATGTACACAGTGGTGATAATAACTCTATTTCTATACTCCTCTTTTGAACAGGAAATTGGGGATGTGGAGAACTGGGCCCGTAGTATTGAGATGGACATGAGGACCATCGCCACAGCTCTGGAGTACGTGCACAAGGGTCAGCTTCAGTCTGCTTCCTCATAAACTTCATGGTGGGACGTTTACAGCTGAAACTAAATACACTGGACTGAAACAGAAATCCAGTTGACTCTTATCAGCAAAGATGCAAGTGCCAATGACTTTGCTCGTCATCTGCATGCCCCTCTGAGTGGGCTAATGCTGATGGTTACTTTGTTCAGAGACATGTTGAAATTCTATTGCGTTTGACAATTAATTGCACACCTGCATCACTGCTTAAGTTCTTGTGTGAGCAACAATATTAACCAGGGCAAGCACACAGTGATGGTGGAGTTGTTCAAAGATCACACTTGTGTATAAAATGAAACCGGTCCAACATCTATTTAGTAGTGACTTCAATTAACTAATAACATTTTGGTAATTGGATTATTGAATGTGTCACGTGTAAAAACTTGTTCACCTTGTTGTAATAGGTTTAAGGGGCCTCAGACAACTTGCCACCTGTCTCCTTGTCTGTCATATACAGTAATGTGTAGGAGATAGGAAGGCTTCTTTTCAGCATCTGATACCTGAATTATGTATGTTTGTTTATGTATTATATGTCGATGTACAGTAATTACTGTACTGTTTTTGTTAGAAACTTGACCATTTACTGATGGAACATTTTTAATAAAGTTAAAAAAATGCGCACTTCTGTGTTTTTTCTTATGAATAAGGCTAATCTACCACTGAAATGTGTGTGTGTGTGTATATATGTGTATATATATGTATGTATATATATATGTATGTGTGTATATATGT
>LKNJ01004578.1:23877-63780 GCA_002120245.1 Maccullochella peelii
ACACACACACACACACACACACACAAGACTTCACAACAACTGTTTGAAATTTAAAAGAAAGTCAAGGATAAATTTACATGAAGAACCTCAGTTGAAAAAGGAAAGTTTGAAGAAGCTACTTAAAAAGGGATCCTCTTGTCAGGACGTTCATACTCACAAACTGCGTCAGTAGTGGTCAGGAGAAGATTAAATGTTAAGTGGAAAAGAACTGAAATTCAGGCTGGACAATATACACTTGAATAAGGACTGTCAGACTTTCACACATATTTAATGCTCAGCTGATGGCTTAATTGTGACCATTACAAAAGTGGAAGGCAGAAGGCCAAATGACAAAACAATAAAGTTAGAAATTCAAGGTTTTGCAACAAAACTACTGGTAAACCACTCAATACAATAACTGGATAAATATTTGCCTGCCTTGGGTGATTGGACAATTCATGTTATGCATGACGTGAGGGAAAGTTATGTCACCACGTGCGAGGCTGTTGAGTTCACTCATGTAATTGCAGGTGTGTTTGATAACCAGTTGCATACTATTAGGTTAGAAAATCAGTGTCAAGAACCAGTTGGTAACACGCTTCATCCTTCAGTTTGCACTTCACATGGCTTAGAATATGTCTTTTTTTCTGTAAAAAAGGAGCCTTGCTTCACACTCATAGTTGCAATGTAAAAATATATGTTTATCTAAGACAACATTTAGCTGGAAATGTCCTTTTTAAAGTTGCATTGTTTTATGAAGGTTGCAATTGTGAAGCAAGTCACGGTTTTGTGGAAATAATACATGAAGTCACAATACAATGTACAGTACAATGGCCACTTCTTGTATACTGTCAACATCTCTTCAGTATGATGTGACTACTCTCAAAACACGCATTGCAAATAGACAACCAGTTACAGAGTACACTGCATGTATTGTTTAAGCTTTAAAATTCATGTGACAGGTCAGTGAACTGAATGTGCCATTGACATTATACATGTGTTTTTGAGTATGCACAAGGCTTTAACATGCGGGATTATTGTAAGTTTGTTTTAACACTCTTAAAACACAAAGCACTTATTATGCCTGTATACCCTGGGAACCAGCAGGTTCTACAAAAAGGAACAAACAAGATCTCCTGTCGAATACAAAAAAGAAACTGATGTAATTTGAAAGTAGATGATGCACTGTGAGAAAAAAAAGTTATTTGATATCCGTTCACATTGTGTACAGAAAATTCTCGGTTTATTCTGTAATTCCCACCACTTTTTTTTTTCTTAAACACATACACACACGCATGCCCAAACCAAGGGGTTACGGTAAGGGATTACCAATTGCGGACTTGTCTTAAGGGATAAACTACAGGGATAAAGCCTCTCTCTGACCAGCCTCCCTGAGTTAAGACAGAAGAATATCCAGAAAGGGAAAGGGAAGAGGACGGATAACTTGTGGAGATCCATTACTTCTCAAAAAGAGGAAAAGGTAGGATAATATAGTTTTTATATAATTGTCTCTCTCGCCATTGAATTACAACAAAGTACTTTCTCTTTCTTGCATGTTCTGGGTCTGATTAACCTCTGTAATATTGGTAATGATCACAGTTTCCTGTTGCGAATGTGAAACTGAATCCATGGAATAATTAGTTTAAACGTGTATAACGAAAGCTTACAGCAAACAGTAATTGAGGTTTTAAGTTTGATTAGTTTTACCTGATCAGATTATATTGACTCATATGAATATTTGAGGTATTCTGGTATATTTCCCTGTGTATATTAACTAGTGTTGTGAAACTAAATTTGATTTTCTTAACCTGTTTTGTAATTTTACAGGATCATTTGTGTTTTAATTAATGTTCTCATGCCAACAGCAACAGTATGAGAACTGTATCTGATTTAAGTCTGCAGGCAATTTTAATATCATGGATAACAAAACCCACTGAAGTATCTTTACTTTTGTTTTTCTCACTAATAGGCCAGAAAACTAATTGGCTTAAGCAGCTCTGTCACGGGCATTACGTTTATGCTTTAAAACAATGCATCCTCCCTCCATCAGGTCTCCCTCCCTCCCTCACAAATTCCTTTCTTTCTTCCATAAGAGTATTATCCAAAGATTTCTCATGTGCCCTAAGCAGTGCTGTATTAGAAGCACCTCTACTAAGGTGAACCCTCGGTGAACAAACTCATTGTATACCATTGTTATCAAAAGGCTCAATAAACCAGGACAATGCTTCAATAAAATCTAAAATATTATGAAATCAAGTAGGGATTTGGTTATGGGGATTCCTGAAATAAGTCCATGTATTTGTACTTTCCATTCCATTCCTGAAAAATCGGAGTTGGCAGTTTCCATGTCAATACCTAGTAACATTTGCTCAACATGTTTTTTTCTGCAAGCACTAAGTCCTCCAGGTGACCAAAACTCCACTTCTTATCCTGGAAGCAGGATGGATACGCAGTTTTTCTACGACCTTTTAGGGTAAGAAATACCAATGCTGCGCTACCTTTTGGGCAATAATTTGGCAGCTGTAGCTTAACCTTTGAACCTCCAAGTTTCTTCTCTCAAATCTAGAATATTTTCTAAAAGTCAAATCCCTCCCTTCCTCATATCAAAACTTCTCCTCTCTCATCTCGTTCAGGGAAAATGCTTGGTTGTACATCAGTGCTACCTTCGTGGTGTTGTGGATTATCGTGTGGCTGTACAGAGACAGCCTGGAGATTGAGGACATCACTGACAAGTATATCTTTGTGACCGGCTGTGACTCTGGGTTTGGAAACCTGCTGTGTAAGAGGCTCGATCGTAAAGGTTTCCGTGTGCTGGCCGGCTGTCTCACAGAAAAGGGAGCTGATGACCTGAAGAGGGTGGCAGGGCCTTATTTGAAGACGGTCCTTCTGGATGTGACCAATCAGGACAGCATCCAGAAAGCCATGGAGTGGACTGAGAAGGAGGTTGGCGATAAAGGTGAGAGATGATGTTGCATTATTTACATATAAGATGAGTCTGTTAATTAAATTTCATAAGGCAGATCTCTAACACAAAATATGTTCTTCCACCTTTTGTTTTTTCATTTTCTTTGTAGGACTTTGGGGCATTGTGAACAACGCTGGACGCTCATTACCCATGGGTCCTTCAGAGTGGATGAAAGTAGAGGATTTCCACAGCACACTGAAAGTCAACATGAATGGAGTGATTGCCGTGACAATGACTTTCCTGCCCCTCATCAAAAAGGCTCGTGGCCGTATTGTAAATGTAGCATCAGTGCTGGGCAGAGTGGCTGCAAACGGTGGTGGATACTGCATCTCCAAGTTTGCAGTGGAGTCTTTTTCTGACTGCCTCAGGTAAGACTTCCACAGCCTCATCAGCATTAGATAACAGCGTATTTTGGGGAGCCAGTTAGTCTTTTTATCTCCTTTCGAAAGACCTCTATACTAATTATAAGGAGAAATAGTCATTCAAGTCATAATCTTCATATCTTCATTGTCCCATGAGGGAGATTTGGATTGCAAACATTTTCAGCAATATAAATGACAAACAATAGCACACATTTAGAGCAATAAAACACATTCCATCCAACAAATTGCAGTAATACACAAAACAAGGGCAGACAAATATTGGCTGATGAGACCAGACAGGGAAGAATATTGGTCTTTCTCACTGCTTATCAATGATTTAATTTAGCTGTACTGTACCTTAAACCAATACCCTTTCTGCTGTTTATTTACTAGATATACTCTTGCATTTTCATTTCTTACACTCAAGCTACTAAGCCCATTTCTAATATAAAAGGTTCATGCAAAAGGTTGCACCCGGTGTTCCAAGCTCTGTTATTTATATAAAAATATGAACTGTCATGCATGATGCTATACTATATGAAATTCCTGTTCTCAGGAGAGATATAAACTACTTTGGAATCAACGTGTGCATCATTGAGCCGGGGTTTTTCAAGACTGCAGTGACGAGCCTCGACCCCCTGGAGAGGGAGCTGCACCGCCTGTGGAACCAGCTCAGCCCTGAAGTACAAGCCAGCTATGGAGACAAATACCTTGATAGGTGTAAGTAGACATAATGCAAACTGTGAGTAAGCAAAAACACCTTATCTGTATCTGTTTTTGTTTTATGTTTGTGATTTTTGATCATGTTCACAATCTCAAAAAAGACACATTTTAACAGTCAAACAAAAATCTAATTTGTATACTATATCAAGTTTAACAATTTAATGTTTTTAAATTATACTAAGAGCTTTAAAGTCACCATGAAATGGGATTGTTTGCTATGTTTTCATAAAGATGTCCCCTATTCAGCAATGAATGCCAACATGTGGAAAGCATTAATATTTTTCTGTATTTCTGTATAAAAATCACATTGTTTATTATTATTTCCTGAAGACAAACTGCTCTGCTGCACCTGAAGGCAACATAAAAATTCCATTAGAAAATACTGTCACATACTTTTCAATAATCTTAAAAAAGATATACATTAGGAAATACATTCAATTAATGTCGCAGGACACTGTCAATGCAAGTTCATTGTGACTTTAAAATATCATGACTATCACTCAGAATACAACACATAAAAAATGTCTTTTCATTGATCCTCATTTTCAGACATCAAGGTCCAGCGTTTGATCTTGAATGCGATCTGCGACTCTGACCTCACCAAGGTGACCAGCTGCATGGAGCACGCTCTGACTGCTGCCTACCCACGCGCCAGATACAGCGCTGGCTGGGATGCCAAGCTTCTCTGGATCCCCCTCTCTTACATGCCTTCCTGTGTAGTTGACATTGGGCTGAAGCTGGTGCTGCCTCGTCCTTCAAAGAGTGTTTAACTCATGATGACTTCTGAAGAAATGTCTTCAAAGTTGTCAGCCTTTTTATGTCACTTTGTGTCATTTTGATGCAGTAGGGAGGTTGACTTAGAGAAACTGATCTTTCAAAATACCCGCATTCCTTATCTACACTGGCCATGCAATGATCTGATGTTGCAGTTATTATTATATTTATATGTGCATAATCTGCCATGTAAACTTTTTTTTTCCTGTCTAATGTCTGATTGAGACATTTAGACAATATAAAAAAAAAAATGAAACTGTACTGTTTAATTATTGTTTTGTTTGTTAACACTATGCTGTGCCTTTTGACACTGTTATTTATGGTCCTTGAAATGTATGCTGTTAACCATCAGAGGCTAAATAAACTAGATTTTACTATCAAGAAACATTGTTTCTTAAAATTGATTGTGGACACAAATAAAAGAAATAGCAAAAAGTTCTACCATGAAAAAATGTCTACACTCTGGGTTACAACAACATGGTTTCTAACTAGCCTTGTTGAATGTGAACAAAGATCCATACATGAAAACGCACATGTTTGTGATTTTCATGTCTTGATTTTGAGTCTTGCTCCACTATGGGGCGAGACAGACTCTACAATTTAGGAAACATTTTCAAACAGAGAATCTCAAAGTGATCTAACTAACACCGAAACATTTCCGTAGCTCCTGAAAATCAGGAACATTTTCAACCAACATTAACATTGTGATATACTGTAGTATCATGACATTGTTACATTGTTAGTTTCATACAGAGACTCACATTGAAAGCCAGAAACACTAGAACGAGCAAAAATTTCAAGTGCTTCACCAGCATTAGGATCAGTCTGCCTGCTTATAATTAACACCAGTTTATATTCCACAACATGGAAATCCAGTGATTGGAAGTTTCACCAGGTGGTGCTAAAAATTGTGGGAGGGGTCAGACACAATCTTTCCTGCATGCCTCACGGTCCTGGAGGCATACAGATCCTGGAGAGATGGTGGATTGCAGCCAGTATAATATTGAAATGTGTGTATACTGTATGTAAAAGTGAAAAATAATGTACTGTGTATAAATACCACATAGTCTCACACTGAGATACAAGCATTCAAATCATGTGTAATATCTAGATTTTTCTGTCGAATACATTTTTTGTGTAGTTTTAATATATCTTTAGTATTTTATGGTGTGTAAGATGTTCAACAATAAGCCGATCTGCTTTTTCAGTTCACATTTAATTCACTTTTATTTGTCTTGATAACATTTTTGTTGCTTAGGTTATTTAAGCTATCACTTCAGTTAGTTATCAGTTAAGTGGCTGACAGAAAATACTGAACAGGTTCAGTTGGTGGTGACCATAGCAATAAACAGAAGATTGTTAGCTGATCAGGTCAAAGGCTTTCTCAGACTTAAATCTCCATGAAGATGTAGCGACAGGTGTGAGGTTATGTAATAACCAAATAACAGCCACTCATGTAAAAATCAAATCAGCAATTTCTAGGAATAAATGCAGTGGAGAAGGATTTCAAAATTTGTCAATTAGCAGATGATACTGCAATTTTTCTAAAAGACCAAAGTCAGGTTTCAAAAGCAGTGGCTTGTATAAATTAGTTTACTAATGTTTCAGGTTTAAAGATGAACGTGGATAAATCTGTTTTATATCCAAATAAAACTTGTAATCTGTCAGATTGTTATGGGATCCCAATTAAAGAAAATGTGACATATAGGCTAGGCATTGTTATTTGTAAGAATGTGGAACAACGATTTTATTGTTTTTGTTAATATACCTCTTTGCTGTAAATAAAGAAAGCTTTTGGAAAAAAATGATCAGACTTCCTGATGCTTTCAAGTGACCCTCGGAAAAGCGTAAAATGACCTAGAGTTTATGGCACTTGTTTGTTCATTAATAACGAATGTAGCCAAGGTTGTATTTTTTTAAGTAAAGTTGTGCAGAGCAACTTTATGTATATTGAAGTGCATATAAGGCATATAATTGATTATTATAACAATATAGCTATATCGTATCGGTTAGGTTTGGCGAAACAAAAGTGCATGAGTCGAAAAGACAAAACTCCCGACGACACTTAAAGGCAGCAAAACTCCCCCCAGTGACCTGAAAGGAGCCGAAAAACAACTGCCAGCGTTATCTAGCCTACTGTTTTCCTCCTCACCGTCAATCAAACTATCAGAGCGGGTTTGAGGCTGTCGTGTGTCGCAGCCATGAACTGTCTGAGAGCGCTGCGTCTACAACTGATCGTCAAACACGCAGACGCCGCGAAGAAGGTTTTCATCATCCAGCCAGCATGTTGTCTGAGCACAAAATCAGCAACGGCGTCCCAGCGACGACCGCCTGCGCACTTTCATCATTTCCATCCCAAAATGTAAGTGTCAACACCTTCCTGCTGGGGTGGATTCTCTCCCGGGCGTCATTCACACTGTTAAATGAATTTTACCAGGGACTCTTATTATATTTGGATACCACATATATTAGAAACATTTCAGCAATGGTGGAGGAAGTATTCAGGTCCTTTACTTGAGTAAAAGTATTAATACCACACTGTAAAAATACTCCACTACAAGTAAAAGTCCTGCATTGAAAGTGGTACTTGAGTATGTAAGTATAATGAGGAAAATGTATTTTTAAAAAAGTACTGAATGCAGAAAAACTTCAAAATGAAAATCAAAATAGATAATAAACTTTCTGTCAATCAGTTAATCGTTTTGGCTCTGCTTGTATATACTGTTGGGTAGCTCAAACAATAATAAAGCATCATACTTTATAAGCTCTTCATGTGTTTTGTATGCAAAAGTAAGTAACTAAAGCTCGTGGAATAAAAAGTACAATATTTCTCTCTGAAATGTAATGGAGTAGAAGTAGAAAGTGGCATGAAAAGAAAATACTCAAGTGAAGTACAAGTACATCAAATTTGTACTTAAGTGCACACTACACAAGAACGATAGCTTTCCTGTTTTCAAGTTTAATCTTCACTTCATCAGGAATGTCCATTCACAGCCCCCCAGCTCCCCCAGAGTGGAAGACATGCTTTTCTTCACCATCACAGAGGGAAAAGAGCAAGTCCCCATTTCATACTTTACCTCAGTAAGTAGCTGAAGAAACACCTACCAATCCGAAAAACAAGTATCTATCTATCTATCTATATGTCATTAGCATGTTTTCATCTAGTCCATTGTTGTTTGCAGGCCCTGAAGAAAACTGGCCTTCACTCCTCAGACCCTCGTCTGAAGGACTGCATGGAGAAGCTTCGACAGGCTGTGAAGGAATCTGTTGGCGAGGTGATGATGGACAGAGACCTTTTCCACAGGTGAGACCGGTTTTACTGGCTCTGCCTCACCCATATGCAGTAGAACTCTGTGGTATTCAAAGCAGTCCTGTTATGTCTTCATCCTGAGGGCTACACACATGATACATTATATCTTCAGTACAAGAGTTGGGAAGTTTTTTTAGACAGCAGTAAAATCCTAAACACAATGCCAGTGGCGTGTCCAGACTTTTTTGACTGGGGTGGCCCAAGTGGGGTACTGACTTATGCAGGGGTTGCATGAAGTATATCTACTTGAATTACTAACATTACAGTATCTTAAAGTTCCTTACATTCCTGTGTTTAAGATTTTTATGTAAAAGATAAATAGACCTTGCACCTATTAACAAAAGTCCAGTTTACTCCTCAAACAGTTACAGTCACCGGGCAGATAGCCAGTAGTTTAGGATAATGGGATGGCACCTGGGGTGGCCAATCAGATTTCAGGGCTGGCCTGTGACCTCCCTGGACATGCCCCTACACAATGCTATAGCACAGGTACTGATGTGCTGTGGTTTTATTTTCTGTGTGTACTCTGTCAAAAGCCCACAAATGAAATTTTTACATAAACTGATGGATTCTAATAAAGCAGATCAGCAACTCAAACGCAGGGACACAACCTTTGGGCAGCTTTAATGAGCAACAGTGCTCAAGAATTATAGATTTAATCACATAGTTGACAGGAAGCAGGAAACACTACATTTATTATACCTGTTACACCTGTTTCTGGAAGTGTTGCTCTTCTTCAACGCGCCTCAATATGGACTTCAACGCTGACTGTCTCATGGTGTTTTGTTTTCCATTCTGCACCCAGTGCAGGCATGAGACCAAACTATTTTTAGTCTGACCTTCCAGCAACAATCCGTTGTAATGAAGGATTTCTTGTATATAGACCTGCGGCATGACTGTCTCTCTGCCTCTGTCTTCAACACATACTTTACATTTCTGATTACATTATGGCAAGCTTAAGAACAGTGCGGTCAACATAAAGGATGTGGAGGAAGTCAGAACTACAGGAGGTTAACACAGTACCATGAACACATTTATGATGTATTGCAATGTAATTCATACTTTTGTGAATGTTAGATTTTTGTTGAGGTTGACTGAAAGGTCTTGATTCAACTCGGTGGTAGTTTTTAAAGCACTTGAATTAAATTGCAATACTATTAACCCCATTAGCCAAAACAAGTCATTAATCATGCATGCTGACACTTCAGTAGACGCTAACATGTGTGCGTAGACGTTCATGATTTGAACTACATGTGGTGAAATATTCCTTTAAATTAGTTAGTCAAACCCTGGCGGTGTGAAAGTCGGTGTTATGTAGCGTGCGTCAGGACATGTTGGTCAAAGCAAAGGCCTGTTGCTCAGACTGATAGCTAGCAGCTGCTGCTCTGCACTCACACCAGCGAATGCACACACACACACACACACACACACACACACACACACACACACACACACCACATGCACTATGTTACAGTAACACAATCTCTGTACTGAGTTCACGTTTGTCAAAACTGTTCAGACGGTTCTCTGCAGCTCAGCACGACAGTTAATCTCACATCCAAAACAACCTGTTGCATTACAGTATGTATCACTGTTGTCTTTGATGTGTCATGTATTTATTTAGCATAAACCAAGATTCCCTTATAACAAAAACTGTAAAAACAAAATATATATATATATATATATTACTTTTCATACTGTATATATCTAACCTAAGGTGTAGTCAAACTTATACTACTGTCTATACTTGTACTTATGCCTGCACTTTATATTTTGGTAACTGCTGCACAATATTTTAGTATATTCATATATACCCCTTACTGTTTATTCATATTACCACTATACATATGTACATTACTCTACACTTTACTGCTTTTTGCACTTCTGGTTAGTGCTTCTAAACTGCATTTCGTTGTCTCAGTACGCTGTACTCTGTGCAATAACAATAAAGTTTAATCTAATCTAAGCGAAGGGCATTTCTGTATTGCATGGGTTGTGCTACCTTACAGTATACGTCACAGAAATGCTGCAGTATGCTTGAGTAGACTTCATTGTTTTGCTATTTTTGCACAGAGTAATTCCAAGAAGCCAAACTGAAACTGAAGTAATTCCAGTAATGCAATACAAAACTATACATATTCACTATACATACTTGAATAGGATAGCTACAGATCAGAAGGACAGGCTACAGAAGGAATCTTTTTGCAACACACCTATGAAAGGAAAGGAATCTTTTTGCATGCCTGACCCATCCCTGGCAATCTTCTGCAGATATGTCCAGACATCCAGCATATATTGCGTCCAAGAGGGACATCTGATCATGTGGCTGGTTTTCTAAACTTCCTAAACTTTTCACAGGTTGCATTAAACTTTATGGAGTTCAGGAATGGAGAGTAAGGTAGAAGGAAAAGTGACACCATCCTGAGATGAGCTGTAAACATCTCTGTGACTGGAGGAGAACAGTTAAATGCCATCATCAAGGACTGAAAATAGGCGCTCATTTAGGAGTTAATGCATTTTTATTTTATTGCGTAGATGTAGCAGAATTTAGCAATTTGCAGTCTAATTTACAGTAATTTTGTGTTGTGCAACAGTTTTGACAATAGTATGTAAACATGTGCAAAATGGAGTGTAAATACACAGTGTTTTGGTGGTGTTTGAGTGAGAAAAGTTCATGAAGTTTGAAAGCTGTGGTAATTGAATGCATTTTGTGTCAAAGCAATGAAAAGGGATCCACAGTTAAGTCCACATTGACTTCTGCCGTGCTGACTGTGTGAAGAACTTTGAAAAATGTGTGTTACCAATTGTAAAAAAACAAAACAAAACTGTAATATAAAAGAAAGTATTTCATTTTCAGCAAGTGCTCCTGAGTACCTCTTCATCATTGTGTTTCTTTCAGGTGTGTCGGTGGAAATATTGTCCTTCTGATCCAGGCCTTCAGGAAGAAATTTATCATCCCTGAGTTTGACGTGTTTGCACAGAAGATAAATGAAATCTACAACACAGTGCAAAACCAAAGTGACGGGAAGGTAGGCATTTGTTGTTGTTTTTTTGTTTGTATAAAAATGGAAAATTAATTTTATAATTTCTCTGTGTTGTGAAGTTTTTGAATGAGTGACACACACGGTGTAGAAATTAACATTGTTGTTTAAGCCTTGCACACATGTGGTTACTGATTTTTATACCTATTTCACACATTGTGATATGTACTGTCTTGTCAAGAACAATCTACAGTTAAAGATTGAAATGGCTTTCTGTAAATTCATGCTGCCTTCCCTCTATTTGCATGCATCAGATTTAATACTGAAGATGTTTTGCTAAATAATTTCTTACTAACACCTCCTCTGCTGCAGTACCTTTAGTTGTGACACTTTACTCCTTCATGTTACACTGATTGGACTCTGTCACTGTGGTTCTCTTGTGTTTTCCGGCTTTAGGTTGCAGACTACATCCCCCAGCTGGCCAAGTTTAGCCCAGAACTGTGGGGTGTGTCTTTGTGTACAGTGGATGGCCAGAGGTAAGAATTATGGATTAGTGTTGCTGCTAAGTAGCCGACAGACATGGCCGTGGTAGTACAGAGCAAGACTGGAGTGAGTATTTTCCATATTCTTTGGGTCTTATATGTCTTCTTCCTCCAGGCACTCAGTAGGCGACACCAAGCAGCCATTCTGCCTGCAGTCCTGTGTGAAGCCCCTGCAGTACGCCATCGCCATCCATGAGGCGGGAACAGAGAAGGTTCACCGTTATGTCGGCATGGAGCCCAGTGGACTCAAGTTCAATATGCTCTCACTTGATGATGAAGGTGTGTAAGCCCTGATCACTGTCCTGCTTACATCACCCAGTGTGAGGAAATTACACTTCTAGTTTGAACTGACAGGAAAATAAATCTATGACAAATCTATCTGATTTACTGACTGCATCAGTGTTATTACTCACTGGAGACTATTGTCTTCCTCCAGCTGAAACTGAGAATCATTTCATCATATTTTCACCACATCATGTCTTTTTAAAAGCTTTTGTTTTTGCTACCAAACAAGCAAGAAATGTAGCTGTGGGCTGAGGCTCCAAATTTAAAATTGCACATTAGAAGTGAAATCAATCATTTTCTCTTGCTGTAACTATTGTAAAGGTCAGGCCATTTTTCTCTTCTCTCTCTCTCTTTTACATTTACAATTTCTTAATAATGCAAGCTCTAGAACTAAAAATATAAGTTGGTTAATCAATTAGTCGATCAATAGAAGCCTAATCTGCCACTATTTTTAGTTATTTATTTAATTATTTTTTTTATTGGCAAACATTTGCTGGTTCCAGCTTTTGAAGTTAGGTATTAGATTAGAAGTCTGATATTATGTGTTGAAGTAAATAATAAAGACAATGAACTAGATTCATTGATTGATTAAGGTGCTCAAACACCCTTTTAACAAAGATATTATTTAGCGTAGAACTCCTCATCAACATTGTGTGTTATGTCGTTGTCCTTTCTCCCAGATAAGCCCCACAACCCCATGGTGAACGCTGGAGCCATAGTGATCAGCTCTCTTATCAAGGTAAACACATGGACATGCACGGCCTAGTGTGTGATAGCTGAGTCAGCACATACAGTTAACCTCTCTCCTTTCAGTAAAAAAAAAAAAAAAGTCAGTGACACAGTTTACAAACTTAATTGTACTTTGGAGTCACACAAGCGTAAGATTTTGGTACGGTTTCAGAAAATGACAGGATTCCCACCGGTCATGGAGTTTGTGGAGTGTCATTAAATTTTGCGGGACTTTTGACTGAAAGTCAGCAACAATCATTAATTATAGAAGGTCACATGATTTGAACATACTAAAATGTTTTCTGGCGACTGTTGCATACACATTGATTGCCATCATTTTTTTACTTTTATTGACAATCCCTTTTAGCTGCTTCAGTTTCAGGGTCCTGGTATTGTGTATGCTGGCTCACTGTCATGGCTTATTGGGACACTGCAATACAACTGAGCCATCATGAATGTTATTAGTAACACCTGTGTATTTCCTACTATGACTAAGTCAAAATGTCTGCTGTGAAAAAGGCCTACATGACTGTTTTTCACATTCAAAGCTTGTCTTGCAGATTCAAATCAGAAAAACCAGGATCAACAGTTTTATGTTTTTTCACAGTTGTCCTGTTTTATGAGATACTCCCTGAGCTCTGCCTGAGCTCTGTGGTTTATGACCACTGCCTATCTTTCCTCTTGCTGTGCCAGCTAATAATTGGATACTAAATTATGCAATCAGTGATATGTTCATGTATTGTTTCACATTGTGTAATGAGTAGTACGGAAGTAATTTTCAGTGTTCATGAATATTCGAATGGCATGAGTGTGGCAATTACAATCAGCATATAATTTTTATACAAGCAAATGACTCTCGCTTTGTTTTCAGCCTCATTCCAATAAGGCAGAGAAGTTTGACTATGTAAGTAGAGTGCCTCTTCTCTCCTCTGTTTCTTCTCTGTTAAGACTATGGTTATGATTATCTCAGTGGTCAGAGATATGCTACAGTACACATGCAATTTTGTCTTTGTTCGCCAAGGTTATGGAGTTTGTGAAAAAGATGGCAGGCCAAGAGTATGTGGGATTCAGCAATGCCACGTGAGTGTACTGTTAAATACATTTGAGGTATTTTCTGTTAACATATCTTTTAGCACACCTAGATTGAAATGCAGCGTTGTGCAAACTGCCTGTCCAGTGCCCTATTGCATTATTGATGTTTCAGTATTGACCACTTCTGCCTCTCTGTCTCAGGTTCCAGTCAGAAAAAGAAACGGGGGACAGAAATTTTGCCATTGGATACTACATGAAAGAGAAGAAGGTCAGTCACAGAATGCTGAAATATGCAGGATTATAAATGTCTTATTGTCGTATTTTCTTTTTGTATCTGTTCGAGATTAAAGGTTAATGTTTACACACCTTTTGTCCAACTGAGTGTTTTGCATTCACATGTATGTTTTGTCACCAGTGTTTTCCTCCGGGAGCAGATATGATCGATGCCCTGGACTTCTACTTCCAGGTAAACAGCTCTAGCAGTCATGAAGAATAATTAAACAGCCATTTGTTGTTCTTGTGCAGCCTGATATATTGTTATATATTGATTTAGCTGTGATGAAAACAGTTTCAGTAGCTTTGACCATTAACTGGTCCCCTTTTGGTCTCAGCTTTGTTCCATCGAGGTGACCTGCGAATCAGGAAGTGTCATGGCTGCCACTCTGGCCAACGGAGGGATCTGTCCAATCACAGGCGAGCGTGTCCTGAGTGCCGAGGCAGTGCGAAACACTTTGAGTCTCATGCACTCATGTGGCATGTATGACTTCTCTGGCCAGATGGCCTTTCACGTGAGTAACACTAGGAAGTGACTGTACCATCTCACCACCCCACTGACACAACAGAAATAACGTTCGCTAGAAGATGAATCCGAGTTCAGTCAGTGTGATCACTTAGCCTACGCTGTGAAAGAAATGCTTGTTTATTTGAAGACCTGAAACAAATCCCAGATCCAGCCTCTTGCTCTCATCTCCCAGGTGGGCTTGCCGGCCAAATCTGGGGTGTCCGGTACAGTACTGCTGGTGATCCCCAACGTCATGGGAGTGATGTGTTGGTCTCCTCCACTGGACAGAGTTGGGAACAGCGTCCGGGGAATATACTTTTGTCAGGCAAGACCAAGAGTTACAGTTTGTCTTTTGTGCCTTTGCATTTGGACTCTTTCTGGTAAAGGAGAAGATGCTTAAATGAGGCCACTATGTGCATCAAATCATTCTGATGTTTTTGTTATTACTGTCTGCTACAGTGTCTTTTATTTTTTAATATTGCCACCAGATGGCGCCAACTTCTGAAATGTTTAAATCTTACACATAGAGGCTTTAATTGCTGAAGAAAGCGATGATGACCTGCTTAGTTACACAAATCACTTAATGCACTTTCTGCTAATACCAGAAACCTACAAGTTTAGGCTCAAACAATCGATATCATCAAGATGTAAAGTCTGTAGCTGCCTAACGGAGAACAAATTGTGGAAGGTGCTGATAGTTACTATTTTTTTTACTATTACTAGAGCAGAGTTCCTTGTGGATTTGACATCCCAGTGACTTAATAGGTTTGAATTTTCTGTTAAATTTGTTCGTCTTGTTCTGATAAAGAGCTTTATTTGATCAGATTATAGTTTTCTTTGTCATATAACATAGAATTAATGCATGGATCCTCAACTGTTTTCCTATTCTATCATTCTGTATCTTATCCTCAGGAGCTCGTTTCGCTCTTCAATTTCCACAATTATGACAACTTGAGGCACTTTGTAAAGAAGCACGACCCTCGCAAACAGGATGGAGATGACAGGGTTTGTTGCTTTGTTAGTTTGTTCTTTCTGGTTTGTTTAATGTGTTTTGTGCCTCTATTGTTCATGTTACTTCCCGTGTATTTGCAGAACAAGTCTGTTTTCGGTTTGATGTTTGCCGCCTACAGTGGAGATGTGTCAGCCATGAGAAGGTACATTACCAGCAAATCTGATTATTGTTTGTATTATATAAGAGATGGCCTTCAGAATGTTAACACCAGGCCTGGGTACTGAAAAACATACAGTAAAGTGTAGTACACCGCTTCAGTGCTGCTTGGCACAGATTTTCCAAGTGTGTGGAGCTATACTGGGGGGGTGAACACCATTTTTCCAAAAGATTTGATGTCTTGATGATGCTTATGGAGAGCGCTGTCAAACTCAGTCCTAAATTTGGACTGAGAAAAGGTGTTCAGTTGAGTTGAAATGTGATGACTGTAAAGACCATAGTTTATGATTAGCATAATTTTCTCCTCATCATTGACTTGCCCTATGTGGAAGCATCTGTGTTTGTTAATGTTTCTTTTGTAATTTAATCAGATTTGGGGGGTTTTTGTCACACACTGAAAGTTCACGATTCTGTCAAAAATCAGACAGCAAACACAAATGTCTCATAAACGTAAAACATAAAGTTTGTCTACATAACTGAAAATAATCCCTCATACAGGTACTTCCATGTTGACTCACTCAAATTTCACTACAATGCTAAAATGTGTATTGTAGTTCTGTACTTATATTACTATGAGGACAATTGACATTTTCATTTCATAATTTTCTTTAAATTTCATGTATCAAAAAAAGTATTGTTGAACTGTATCTTTTTATTTATTCTTTCAGGTTTGCTCTCTCATCCATGGACATGGACCTGAAAGACTATGATTCTCGAACAGCGCTACATATCGCTGCAGCAGAGGGTGAGCTCCGCGTGAGCTGTTCGTCTGTGGTCCTGATATTTATTGAATGAGCAACACCAAATCAGTTCCTCAGGCAAAACTATAAAGCGGTCAGGCAGCAAATCTGTGTGACCTCTGGGCAAAAATAAACATTCTAGCACAAAGACATCCTCAGCTCTTAAAGGTCAAAGAAGGCATTGAAAAGCAGAAAAATATGAACTCCCAATAAAACATGAGACAATGACAGAAAATAACATTTAATAAAATATCTAATATAACTATTCAAAACAGTCTCACTCTACTTAAAGGCCCTACTGTATACACCCATGGTACACAGATGTTTCACTTGTTCCTCTTCTCAGGACTATGTAGGTGTGTACATTTGTTGCACCTGTTAAGGAGGGAGAAGTTACACCTTTATCATTCTTATTGGTTCATGAATTCATGATTTATTGTTTCAGCATAGCTCCACCCAACGTCAACCTGAGCAGAGATCTAATTAGTGAAAACAGACGTGTGGGTGTTCAGGGCCGTTACCTAAGTGCGTAACTTTATGTTAGCAAAGCTTACATTTGTAATGGTTTTCAAAAACATACATTGTGTGGTGGAGTATGGTAGAACACTCAACCTGGCATATTTTCTTTGGTTGGAGACACTGTAAACTCTGCAGGGAAAAGTTGACCGGCTTGTCACGTCACACCTGTCCCATCCTGTCCCATCCTGTCCTGGTTGATGGAACAGGTGTGATATGTATCACACACATTTTACTATATTGCTGGGTACCAACGACGATGAGGTGAGACAACATAACAAGTCTCTCACCACATGCTCCGGCAGGCTCGCTGTGGTTCTAAGACGACAGCCTGTAGAAAGTTATAATTTAGAACAGTTTTAATTTAAAATACTTGACACTGCAACCCTAGAGCACCTTTATCACATACCCACAAACTTCAGTTAAACTTAGTTGAAAGGATAATTGTATTTTGCTGGCATTGTATGTTGACACTTACATATATCGCTGTTCTTCATGCCCGCCTTGTTAATCATTCAGTTACACGAGTGTTAAATTCTTTGTTTTGACACTCACCGCTGTAATTAGTGCTAAGTTAGTTTTCACTTCATTTGTTTTGTGATTAACTGTAGAGGCACTGCACCTTTGGCTCACACTATACAAAACCACTAATTAATCAGCTCACAAACCCTTTCAGAGCACCATATGGTCTTCTGTTGTGGTCTAAGTGTATTCACAGCACAGATTTAATGCTCCACCGCAGTCTTCAACAGTAACATTTTTCAAAAAGAGCCTTGTAAGCACGTCATTTGTTTACAAGATAAAAAATGAGAGTAATAACTGTTTTCTTCCTAATGAAAAAGGCACAGCTTTGCACTCCTAAATCTGATTCTGAGTTGGATTGTGGCTGACGGGAATAATCACACATCAGTTTGTTTGTTTTTTCCATGTAGTTCATATTTTTAGCTATTAGATAAACTTGTAAATTGTGAATAGCTTGCTAGTTTGGGGCAGTATGATTTATGATTTTTTGGGGTATGTTGCTGTTGCATTGCTTTTTGACACTAAAGTGAAAACAGTGTTTTCCGAGTTATCAAGAAAAGATTGTCTCTATCTAATTCTTCCCGGTGGGAAACTGCCGTCTTTTCTGTTTATTCCCTAGGTCACATCGATGTGGTGAAGTTCCTTACTGAAACCTGCAAAGTTGATCCGTTTGTAGAAGACAGGTGAGATCAGCATCACTTCTGGCTTTTTATCCTTTAGCTTTGAATTTCTTCACTGTCCCATATCTTTGGCCTTTGATCATGGTGACATATTTTAACTTGTTTTCAGACAGTATCGATTTTTCATTTTGCTGAGAGTAACTCATATTTAGATGCTTCTTCTTCTTTCCCATCTGCCTCCTGAGAATGTGATTTCTAATCTTAGTGGGACGACCTGGTTTAAACATTTTTTTTTTTTTTTTTTTTTTACCATTAACTGAAAATGTACAATTATCTCTCAGAGAAAGACATACAAACATAACCACAACCACATAAAGTGGGTATTTAAAGTAACTTAAAGGATAATTCCGGTATATTTCAACCTGCCGTATTTGAATCCATAATTGAATACTTAAATTTGCACCGCTGAAGATTCTCCGGCATAATTTATCTGCTGATTTCTCTCTTCTTCTTTACTCATTGCTGGTGCAGGTGGGGGAACCTACCAGTCGATGATGCCATGCAGTTCGGACATGACGAGATTGTGAAGGTGCTGAAAGACTACCAGCAGGTCTTCATGAAGCAGGAAACACAGCACACTGAGGCTGAGCATTCCCCGAAGCTGGACACCATTGAGGGCATGGTGTGACGTCTTTAAATACAGTCCCCACACTGTAACATGTCAGAGCATTTGTGCAATCTGTTAAGGTTTGAAATATGAAGGTCCATTTGTGGCACATAAAATGCGTGCCAAACAAAGAACTGAATATGACTATGTAAACAGAAATGAACTATGCAAACTGCAGTAAAGAGAAAGGATTATCAGTCAAAAGGAAAATGGAATATAAAGTAGACAGGAAAATACAATACAGACAGTAGGCAGAGTAAACATAATAATTTCAAATCAGTTCTGCTGGAATATCATCAGCCTGGACACAATGTTCATGTTATGGTAAGGTTCATGTTTGGTTATATGTAGCACAGGGTCTCAGTGTTGAGGGATTTGATAAACTCAAAAGATGGATATTTATACTTATAATGCTTCTCATTACTTGCAACAGTACATTTTTACTGTTATCTAGTTTTATTATTCTATTGTGCCTTGTTGAAACCTTTAAATATGTAAAACTATCTGGTATGTTTGGAGGTAAAATCTCAAATTTGGCTTATTGTAAAACTTTGGAGAAAAGGGAAGGAATCCCAATAAACTTAATGTCAGATATGTTGTATATATTATGTTCTTCAGCTGTAAATAAGTACACTGGATTCCTGATACATAGATATATTATTATACACAATGTTGTAACATTTATGCACATTTTAACTATGCATAAACAAGAAATTCCAAAGAGTAATTTATAATGTGAACTATTTTGACATTGAAGACATCCATTAAACATATTTTATTCATCTGCCACCCATAGTTTCATTTTGTTTTGATTTTATTAGCGTAGTCATTGCTTCGTGCAGTCAGCAATTTGTTGTTAGATATTAAGCAGCATGTATTAAATCAGCTGAATGTAGGAACACATGATGAAGAAGCAGCAGCAGGAGATATCTGGTGTTGTCAGGAGGTGGTTGGTACTGAAATGTTTTAAATGCCATTTATTACAAGAGTGTGATTTGCATAATAGTTATATTTTATTAGGAAACAGACAGTAAAGAATGTACTAAGAGACATTCAGCTGTGGCTACAAAGGATAAAACCAATGTACGCTCATGGCCACCTCATTTTTCCCTCTTCTTTATTTATAGATTCAGAGTTAACCAGTATTGACAGATTGTCCCTTACTGACCTGGTTCTATATAGCTGACATGGGCTGGGATGCAGGTGAACACAGCGATTGCAGCCACACTACACATATGCTTCAGGTTTCATAGCTTCCACCAGATGGCACTGTTCCCCCATCAAATACATTTCTGTGAGCTCAGCAGCTAAACCCACAGCATCAGCTGTAAGCAGCTGTAGATCCCTGCAGGAAAAGAACATTACGGAGCAGAAAAGAGCTTATGTGAGGCTGACCTGACATTCAGAGAGACTGCTGCCACCTGTACAGACCGTGGTGGTCCTGACAGATCCTCCACCTTCCTCCACTGCAGCAACAGGCAGTTGAAGTCCTGCTTCAGCTGAGACGCCACCAGCTAATAAGAACACATTGATGAATAATTTCCAACTTCACACATTGTGTTTATTTCAATTGTTTTAATCTAAGAGACCACAAGTGTAGATTAAAAGTATTAGTATTAGTAGTATTAGACCAAAATTTAGACGTCCAGCATTTTGAATGTATAAAAGGAAAATCTGCTACCCATTTCCTCATTGATGTGAGCCCTTTGATAAGAGCGGAACAGTGTGTATGGTGCTCTCTGTTTTCTCAAAAGTATTCAATAAAATCGACCATTAGTCGTCTGCCTTGTGGAAGCTTTGGGTTCATGCAGCTTTCTGTGGTAAGTAAGACAGCAGGTGAGGTATCACTCTGTAATGTCTGAATCGAAAACTGAGTTCTGTTGCTTTCCATAATAATGGCAGTCTTGGATCCAGTACTCTTCCTGGACAAAATAAATTGGGCCTCTTTATTTGGAGGTTTAATGAAACCAGAACAGTGAAAGATGACCTTAATGAGCTGGATTTGGAATGAAATTGAACCCCACAAGCTATTAACCAAAATGTCAAGCTGGGGAGTAAGAAAAAAGGTCAGACCCAGAAAGTAGGTATGAATTAAGTGACGTCTGTTATTGTTTTAATTATGTTTTAGTATATAATCTGTTCTTCCATTCAGTTATTGTTAACTGTAAGAGAGCAAGTTGGTTTTTGAAAATTGGTGTCAATATTTTCAGCCAACGAGCCTTTAAGGATGGCAATGTTGGTCTGTTGGTTGGTCAGTCCACCACCTTGGACCAGACTGAAATATTTTATATAATAACTATTTGATGGATTGCCATGACATTTTATAGAGACATTCATGATCCCCAGAGCATGAATCCTAATGACCTAATGATCCCCTGACTTTTGGGACCTCTGGCACCACGATGAGGTTCACATATGTGGTTTTGAGTGAAGCGTCTATTGGATGGATAGCCATAAAATGTTGTACACACACTCATGTCCTCGCCAGGATGAACTGTAATAATGTTAATGATCCTCTGGCTTTTCATCTGATGCCATCATCTGGTCAAAATTTGAATTTGTCCAGTTTCTGTTAATGATCAAACCTACAAAACTAATGACATTCCCATCAGCCGTAGCTTTACTTTGTGTTTAGTGCTAATTAGCAAATATTAGCATGTTAACACACTAAACTAAGATGAACATGATAAACATTTAGTTTTGTGCTGGTAATAAACAATTAAATTGTTTGACTATTTTCACATAAAGAACTGACAAAAACACTGTGTTTTACGACAGAATTGAAGACCTCTTTACTTGCCAATTATCTTCCAAAGCAGTAGAAAATCAACCAGTACATTTTCACACACAACACACAGCCCAAATCTTATTAATGTTTTGTCTGCTAGTTCCCACTAATTTCCCACTCTGAGTCTGACAGTGGTGATGATTTATTTAGCTAACTGGAAGAGTGTGCACTGATTTAGCAGAGGTTGTTGTGTCACTTGGCAGGGTAGCCCAGCTGTAGTGGGAGATAAGGGTGGCTTCAGTGGACAAACCTGTGGAGACCAGCGAGTCAAACAGAAAACACCAAAACGTATTGTAGTAGCATCAAGGTTAATAAGTTGCCATTGTGTTGTTTTGTTAAGAAATTGAGGTTTTATAGAATATTTTGACAACAATTAGCGCTTCTTTAAAAGTATACATTATTTCAAAAAAGTAAAGTTTTTTTGCATATAGAATAAAATATGTACCTTGAAATGTTTGTAACCAAAATATAGTGTGAGGCCTGTGCTACCACAGTCTAACACTAAATATGTCCCTTCTCTCTGTTTTCTTATTGTAGACAGTCGTGGAAAGTAAGTGAGAACATTTACTAAAGTACTTTAAGCACAATTTCGAGATACAAGACTTTCCTGCTTTATGCTTTTACTTCACTGCAGATTAAATGAGTGCTTTAAAAATATCCACCCAAACCAGTTAAAACATAAAAATGCTTTTTACATGTTAATACTTCAGTAATAATAATCCAGTAATATTAAACAAGCTTTTTCCAAAACATTGTTGACACTTGAGGGGTTCACATTTCCCTCCAAGCATTAAACAAGTCTGGATGTTCCTCTCACTCATTAGACATGCAGTTGGTGTTCCACTTTGCTTAAATTTACAACAGATGCCTGTGTTACAGCAGGACAATATGACAGGGATGACTGTAGGATGCAAAGCCATCATCGCTACCATTTGGCCACGCTGCTGCAGAGACACACACACACAGACAATATGGCTACCAGTGTACTATGTGATCAGAGAGTCATCATGAACCTAATCCAGGTTTCTTGACACATATGCAATACCTGAGCAACAGAGTGATCTGTTGGGACACGGGATATCTGTCACCTCCCTTCATACAAACATATTTCTCTCTCTCAGGGAGTCTTTAAAGTGTAACACAACAATATTTTATGTACTTTGGGTGGTCCACCCAGAGGGGATTTGGACCTTCCCAAATGTTTTTTTGGGAACTTTTGGGATATATATATATATATATACTGTATATGTTCATATATAACATTATATGTTTATATATAAATATATGATGTTTATATGTTTATATATATAAACATTATTATATATATAATTTTATTTCATGAGGTCGCTATTATTCTGTTCCTTTATGTGCACGTTCATGTCTTTGTGCAAGCATACTTTTAAAGAAATATGTTGCTTCCTTCTGATATTTTTTGTTTTTCATCTGATATCCAGTTCATCTTTTCTGACAGCTATTTCCTCCAACTGTGACTGACACAGATTGATATATTTTCTAACTTCAGTTTGATTTAAAATCATTTTTTAGGCAGGATTGTCTAGGTTTTGATTTGGAGATGATTTGACAAACTGTTTCACACATTTAAAGGGATATTTTTTGTTGTTGTTATGAATAAGGCATCCATCTGAGAGGTGGCATAGTATTCTGAATTTGCTCAGTTATGAGGGACACCAGTATGTTTGTATGTATGCAGTATTGCAGTGAGTTATGCAGTGAGTTTCCTGCAGGCACTCTGATCTCCTCTCGCAGTCCAATGATAGAGGGATGGACTCCAGCTTTTTGTTTACCCTTCACAGTAAAAAGCAGTTTTACAGAATGTCCACCACTTCACTGAAAGCAGTATTTAGTTATCCCTATTTATGACAGTGTAACTGTTTTAGTTTTAAAATCAGTTCAGTATCCGAAGTTCATCTTACACAAATTCCCTGATGATGACTCAGTAACACAACTGTCTGAATAGATCAACTGTACTTCATTTTTGCAGAACCACTCTTGCACCTAAATTACACTTCACCTCCAGTTACTTAAGCTTTTATAAATCATAAGATGACCAATGCCTGTTGTCTCTCACACAAAATACAACACAAGAAAATGAAGCAAGTCAAATACACATTTTATTGTGATGGAGTTGGGCAGGAACTGAGATGAATGAGTGTTCGCTTGTCTCCATGGAGATTGTCCTTCTTCTCAGCCCATGATCTGGCAAAGCAAGGTCAAATGAATCATTATGTGATTGTCCTCAAGAATCCCAACAAAATGCTGCACAAATAGACATGTCTTTGTAAGGATGAATGTATGACAAAGATTATGAAATCCTCCAGTTACTGCATGTACAGTATACTGTAACTCAAATCAAATCATGCATAACCTACATGGAACTGTTTTATGTTGCAGTGCTTTTTAAACATTTGTTACTCTTTGATTCATATGGGTTAGTGTTTAATACTGACGCTGTTCATCCAGTTGTTGTAGGCAGAGACACGGGTGAAAACGGTGGGCCTCCTGTAGGCGTTGCAGCCAGAGGTTGACACAAAGCTGGTCACACCATGGACAACCCACATGCCGTTGACACTGCAGTTCAGGGGGCCGCCGGAGTCACCCTGGATTCAGAGAAAACACATCACAGACAAACCTCAGAGCCAAAAATGCATAGCAGAGTTGGGAGCAAATACCCCATTTTCCAACGCACTCAGCTCGTTCCCACTTGCTTCTCATATCCCCTTCTAATCTCAGACAGCCTCGAGCAGGTTTGTGCAGAACATGAACTTGCAAAACTGTGACACTTTGTGCATCTTAAGCGCTAGCCTGGATCATTGTAACTGACTTATGCCCCTGCTGATGCAGCAAGTAATCCCACATGTGTCCCCGAAAATATCTTTCTTGACAGGAAGGGGTCAGCCTTCAGCTCAGGGGGAGACGTTCAATTTCACTTTGTCATGGTGGAGTGGGGCTGAATTCTGACAAGTTCTTTACAGTGTTCCCCCCAGTCTGCTTATACACAAACATCATTCCTGCTGTCCTAATCGAGGGTGACACTGTGGTTTGGGAAACAACTGGAGAAACTGGGTTCAAAATCTGAGCTGGGAAGAATCTGCCTTGCTGAAATAGTTCCCATTTATGAAGTAAAGGTATTTTGTAATATCAACCCAAAAGTTCTTATTAATGGCTTATAACTGATTCATAAAGCTTTGGTAAATAATTAATTAACCATTAACAAAGCCATTAGTAAAAACGAATAAACCCTTTATAAAGGGTGCCTTATTAAAAAGTGGTACCCTGAGTAGTCCCCAAGTTCTGCTTTAGTGGGATCAATTAAAACCTTTTGTGGCTCCAGAGGGAGCTGGGTGAAATCTGATAATCTGCCTCAAGTGATGTCACTTGAGTCAGCGTCGGTTGAGGCGACAAGTTTGAAAAATGTAAAAAAAAATCTGGGGGTGTGGAGAAGTGAGATTATCAGACCTCTGTGGCCCGCCCCCCATCTTTGCCTGAGGCTTGCGACTCAGACTACATTAGCCGCTACTAGCATAACACACAGAATCTGAATTTGTGGGTAATGTTGGCGCCAAGTTTTGACAAGGAAGAAGACTTTGTGAAATAAAAAGACGATTATTAAAAACTGTCCAAAGTGAGTTTGACAATATATTATAGGAGAGCACCAGCTAAAACGGTGGAGCACTCTTTTAAGTGTACACAGTCCTTTCTAACATCTCATAGGCTCACCTGGCAACCAGACTCGCTGCCACCACCAGCACACACCATGGAGTCCTTGACGGTGCTGCCCCACCATCCGCTGCTGGAGCAGGTCTTGTAGTCAACAACAGGCAGGTAGGCCTGCTTCAGCTGGGCAGACAGGTTGCCACCAGCTGGGGATGACAGTAGAAACACATCATTCAACTGTAATAGCAGGATCATACACTACTATCTCTTTAAAATGTTATTTACAGATTACTTTCTTACTGTATGTAAATATTGAACTGAATGCTGGGTTTTATCCAGCAAATATATTATCATGTCAGACTCACTCTGGGTGCGACCCCATCCAGTGATGTAGCAGTTGTTGTTGTGGGGCAGGACCTGGCCAGACGGAGGCAGGGTGCCAAGCTGGACGTTGTTGCTGAGAGAAGCATCAGAGGTAAGACGCAGGAGAGCAATGTCCCACCTGAGGGTCACATCAACATGGCCTCAAGTCAGTGAGTAATACATCTTTTCCCCGTACTCATAAAATTGTAATAGTTTTGTTTAAGAGTGGGCTATTATCGATTAAGATGTCTATTGTTGTAATACTGTAAGATTTGGCGTGTTTTTAGAACTCATGTTGAGAGTAATAAGTCAAGTAAGGGTCAGAAACAATGTTTAGAACTTATTAAATATTTATAATAAAATATGTGTTATTTATTGATAAAAATTTTAAATAAACATACAAAACCACATATCCACATAGCGTGGCTGTTATATGAAACATTGTTTGCCACAGAAGTGACTTTGGACATTTTCATAATTCTTTTACATAAAACTAAATGCACTCTGGTTTTTATAATATGTATAGTATGTATTAGTATTTGTTATTTTTGTATGTGGAAGTGGGTCAAAACATGAGCAGTAGCGACTAACCCTCCAGCAATGTTGTTGGAGTTCCAGTAGGGGTGGATGTAGACCTGGCTCACGCTCATGTACTGCTCTGAACCCTCGTGGGTGTTGATGTCGTGATCGCCGAGAACAACACGCCAAGTCCTGGAACTGTGGACATATAAAAATGGAAATATTCATTCACTTGTACTTATACTGTCTGGCAGTTAGTACTCTCTAGTAACCCAAGGATATCTGTTGAAAATCAATATTTTACATGAAAACTATATTTTGGGGGGAATTGTACCTTATTTGACAGTTAATGATAGGTTTTAACAGATGGCTGAAATACATGCCCACCTCTGTCAGAACCCATATCCTGCTACTTCATCCATATCTCTGTTAGTTTTAGGCTCAGCAGCTATTCTGTGATTTATGACAGTCCCACCTGTCCACACAGTGAGCAGCAGTCATGACCCATCCTCTCCTGATCAGGGTTCCTCCACAGGTGTGGTAGTAGCTGCTACCAGATTTGAATTGAAGAGAGATCTAATGAAACGACAACAGAGAGCATTACAACTACAAGAAACTGAACCATTCACATTTTTGCCAAAAGCTTCTTGGCAGCATCCCCGACCCTGAATGGTGCTTTAAAGTATTACAACTACAGTCTTAAACGGACCTGATGAACTTTGTGAATGTGTGTACGCAGAACATGTTGCGCTGATCTATTTTAAATTTGAAAGGTTTCAACATAGACCTATGTGACATAGGATACATGGCTGTAGAGCAATGGTAGAAAGAAACTAAACGAATTTACTTGAGTAGCCTACTGCAATTTATACTACTTTATACTTTTACTCCATTACATTTCAGAGCGAAATATTGCACTTTTTACTCCACTTCATTTATCCAACAGCTATAGTTACAAGATACTTTGATCTTACATACAAAATATTATGCGTTTATATTATGATTAAGCCCACACAGGTATTTTCAGTTATATGGCTGATTAGACATGTTCATGTTGTGGGGTGGGGGTGGAAGTAACAAATTACATTTACTGTCCTTACTGTAACTAAGTCGTTTTTTTATGTGCAGGCCTGCTTGTACTTTTTTGAATATTTTTCAAAGAGTAATTTTTAGGTAAGTATTGTACTTCGCTACAGTTCAAGTAAAAGCAGAGTAAAAGCAAAAGTCACGTAATAAAAAGTCATGAATAATCTCGTGAGAATGGAACTAAAGAAAGGAGCCAAATCAGCAGCTGCAGCAGATTAATGAATCACTGGTTTAATGCACCACCCAGCGAGCACGCTTCGTGAAACAAATCAAACACACCCAAGATGATGCGTGACCAGCAGGTGCACGCTGGGCCTGGCTAACATGCTAAATGCTATCATGCTCCTCCAGCGGCCACTTTTGCATAGTGGGGGACAGAGAGGATGAGTGGAGGACTGGTTAAACTTTGCTTTGAGAATGAACGAGCCGAGTAGTTGAACTTAGAGGTTGGGGAGGACTTCGCTGTGTTGAAGGCTGACAGAGGGTCATTCAGACAGGTGAGTTCAACAACAAACTCCTGTGACGGTTATTACTCTCTTCAGAGGAGAGCGTCCGCGTTGCTAGGCAACATAGCGCTTTGTGAGCTTGTGTGCACTACACGTTGTGCAAAAGCTGTTTTGCTTTCATGTGTGTGTTTGTGGCTGCAGCCGCTGTGGAGTTTTCATTGTCTGTACATCTCTGTGTCTGCCTTGGTGATGCTTTATTCTGCAGGTCATTTCATTTCTGTAGCCTAATAATACTTGTTGCACCCGCCGTGGTGTCCATAGTTGCACAGGCTGCAAAGTGCTGTTTTTTCTTGAAAATGTTATGCAGTAACATTTACTCAGAGAACACTTTACTTTTAACTTTTATTTAAGTATATTTTTACACAAGTAATTTTACATGTACTTGTTACTTCTTTAAAGTAACAGTACTTTTACTTGAGCAAAATATTCTAGTTCCCTGTTAATAAGGATGATGTTGTCCCACAATAAAAGTAACAGCAAAGCCTCGAAAAAAAAAGTCCTGGAAAAAATATGATTTATTATTTTTATCTCATTGCACCAGATGATAACTTGTGCGCCTAAGATAAAAAAATATATATCTTTCATTAGTACCTGAAAGAGGTCATTCTGCATTATTTACTTTTGATACTTTAAGTACATTTTGTTGGTAGTAGGCCTACTTATGTGCTTTTGTCAATACAGGACTTTTACATGTAACATTTTCACACATTTTGTGGTATTGCTACTTTTACTTAAGTGCAGGATCTGCGCGCTTCTTCCACCACTGTTGTAGAAGCAAACAAAAGTATACAGTACCTGCCAGGGCCAGGAGTGGGGTCTAGCCACCGCGCCTCCCACAACTCTCTCCTGATCACTGTCGTCCTCCAGGTACCTGGGCTGGGGCTCCAGCTCAGCCAGCACTGAGCAAAGCAGAGACACAGGAAGCATTACAGTCAGACATCAAGAGTGTGTGTGTGTGTGTGTGTGTACGTGTGCAGAATGTCAAAAGAGAGGAAGAAATCAGGTAGTTCTTACCGAGGGCTGCGAGAGAGGTCAGCACAAGAAACCTGAGCATGTCTGCAGTCTTCTGAAACTTTTTACACTGGAGACTTCTGCCCACTACTCTTTTATACCCTCAGGGCCCCTTCTACTGATAGTGTGTGTGTGTGTTTGTGTTTGTGACTTAATACCAGCATACGTCCACCTGTGTCTGTCTCACAGTTATCACTACAGCGGGGACAGGGTGATTCATACGTGGAATCGCTGACTCAGTGACTGAATCCATTTTTTTCCACTTGTATGAGATTGTCCTCTACAATAGGTCTCTTGCTCTTTTTTACTACTAAACCTAAACCCTAAAGCACACACACACACAAACACAAATACATTCTGACATTTTTTGCAAGGGCACTCCTGCAGTTAAAACCCATCTTCAGATGCATTTTATCTTGCACAGTCAGTGTGTAGCTAACTGGAGGCGATCAACTGCTGGTACTGGTCAGAGAAAAAACTATTTATTCACGTACAATGATGTAGTACTCCAAGGAATATTATCCCCACAGTCTCTGAGCGTGATTAAGCATTTTAGGTGCATAGACCACATGCCACTTTAATTGCCTAAAAGTGTGTTTTCAGTATATATTCATGTTTGAGTAGACTGCATTTGTCAGACCATCTGGAGAGGCTGGAAAAATAAACCACCTCAGTTTCAAACAGTATTAAAAAGTAGGTAGGATATTTTGCATCATCAATATTTTAACATGTAACCAATCATTTAATTGATCTTTAAAGATGAATACATGTATGGCTGCTGTCACCTTTTTGACATGGATTTTAGGTATAATTTCATGAACTTATTTTGCTAAATGTCTGACTTGAATATCAGCAGGGACAAAATCATGCTGCAGATTAAAGTTTATAAACAGCTGACTGTGCTGTTAAGTTTAATGTATAGAAAATGTGTTATATGAGAGGATCAGTTTGTGGAGCACATACAGTACAGTGTCCACACAGACTCATCAGCCTTGAAAAATTGATGTGTCATCCAGCACAGAAATTTACATTCTGGTCAACGCTGCTCTAAAGTCAACAACAGGCTGTTTCAGGTGTTTGACAGCTGAGCTCCAGCTATGCAGAAGGTAGAGGGGAACATGTAGAGAGGAGGTGTGTTACAAGTTGCAAGTTGTTGATTAATATAGGTTAAGAAAAGTGTTTAAAGCTTACAGTAACAACCCCGAGGCTACAGATAAGTATTCATGAGGTGATATTATGACTCGGTGTGTTCAGTGCTGGGAGTGTATAGAAGTGGTCAAATAACATCAAAATTATCTTGATTTAAGGATACATGTTTTTTCATATATATAAAATTCAACTATGATTCTGAAACAATATTGAGCTTTATTTTACCAGCTGGGTGACAGTATTACTGAGGCTCATGGATGTGGACATTATCAACAGTGCTGTTCTACTGCTTTACTATTCATGTTGCACCAACTACACATCCTGGAGCTGCTGAGCAACACTTTGACAACTCATCTATGACATGCTGTATGATCTGAGCACTGTTATCTGTTCTTCTCTAACAAGACCACAGCAGGTTATCAGTGCAGACGGGACCTTTCTAAAGGTTTTTTTGTGTATGTGACCTACAGACTGCTGCCTCACTGTGAAACATACTGTCTGTAAAATCACTATTTATCATAGGAAAACATTTCAGCCATAGCAGGAATAGTTTGACATCTTGGGCAATACGCTTATTCACTTTCTTGCAGAGAGTTAGATGAGAAGAATAATTAATGAAGATTAATGGGGCCAGCAGCTGGTTAGCTTAGCTTAGCATAAAAACTGGAAGCAGGGGAACAGCTAGCCTGACTCTGTCCAAACATAACAAAATCCACCTACCAGCACCTCCAAAGTCACTAATTAACATGTTATACACTATATGGACAAAAGTATTGGGCCACCTACACAGTACACCTACAGGTGCTTTAATGACATCCCATTCCAAATTCATAGGCATTAATATGAAGTTGGTCCCCCCTTTGCAGCTATAACAGCTTCCACCCTTCTGGGAAGGCTTTCTACAAGATTTTGGAGCGTGTCTGTGGGAATTCCTGCCCATTCATCCAGAAGAGCATTTGTGAGGTCAGACACTGATGTTGGACGAGAGGGCCTGGCTCGCAATCTCCATTCTAGTTCATCCCGAAGGTGTTCAATAGGGTTGAGGTCAGGGCTCTGTGTGGGCCAGTCAAGTTCTTCCACACCAAACTCATCCAACCATGCTTTTATGGACCTTGCTTTGTGCACTGGGGCACAGTCATGCTGGAACAGAAAAGGGCCTTCCCCAAACCATTTCCACAATGTTGGAAGCATTAGAATTTTCCAAAATGACTTGGTAAGATGAAGTTTTAAAATTTCCCTTCACTGGAACTAAGGGGCCAAGGCCAACCCCAGAAAAACAACCCCATAGCATTATCCCTTCTCCACCGAACTTTACAGTTGGCATAATGCAGTCAGGCAGGTAACGTTCTCCTGGCATTCGCCAAACCCAGACTCGTCCATCAGACTGCCAGATAGAGAAGCGTGATTCGTCACTCCACAGAACACGTTTCCACTGCTCCAGAGTCCAGTGGCGGCGTGCTTTACACCACTCCATCCGACGCTTGGCATTGTTCTTGGTGATGTAAGGCTTGCATGCAGCTGCTCGGCCATGGAAACCCATGCCATGAAGCTCCCGGCGCACAGTTTTGGTGCTGACATTAATGCCAGAGCTGGTTTGGAACTCTGCAGTTATTGAGTCAGCAGAGCTTTGGCGACTTCTACGCACTATGCGCCTCAGCACTCAGCGACCCCGCTCTGTAACTTTAAGTGGTCTACCACTTCGTGGCTGAGTTGCTGTGGTTCCTAAACGTTTCCACTTTGCAATAATACCACTTACAGTTGATGTTGGGATATCTAGGAGAGAAGAAATTTCACGAACTGACTTGTTGCAACAGTGGCGTCCTATTACAGTACCACGTTCGAATTCAGTGAGCTCTTTAGAACGACCCATTCTTTCACAAATGTCTGTTAAGGCAGACTGCATGGCTAGGTGCTTGATTTTATGCACCTATGGCAATGGGACTGAATGAAACACCTGAATTCAGTGATTAAGAGGAGTGGCCCAATACTTTTGTCCATATAGTGTATGTCGTTTGTTTAATCCACACAACAACTGAAGTGTAAATAAGACAATACACCACTTTACTGGAGACCTGTAACTTCCTGTCTCTGCTGTTTGCCTGGCAACTGCTCCCGGCCAAGAAATAGTCCAGCACACTACCCCACCATAAAACAGCAAATTGTTGTTTTTACACTTTTTGTACGGATTAAACAAATTAATATATTTCCCCAAATTATTCAAAAACTCATTAAATTATTATTAAATGTAAAATGTGACGATGTGATAAAGTGTCCATTTAGTATGTATAGCACATTGTAGTGTGAGATTTATTTATTTCAACAGTCTTGTTAGAAATATCCACTACAGCAATCCTATATTTAAAAAAAAAAAAGTATAGCTGGGAGGGTGTAATTAATACATTCACATAAATAATGGCTACTCTAACCTTGCCATAGGCCCTGCTTTATACTTATTTATTGAAATACTCTAGTGTTTCAAGGTCGAAATGAAACATTCAATAAAATAAGCTTCAGATTTCAGATTTTACATTAAAAGGTGTGGGAAGTAGAAGTCTGGAGAGGGAGTGCTGGGCTCCTGGAGAACCTGTTAAAAGGACACTCATCAGTCACAACAGTCGGTCAGTCTGTCTGTCTGAACTATTTCCATACTGATTATAGCACAGCTGCAACATGTTGTGCAGTTCCCACTATAGGCAGACTTATCATGCATCTAATGTGCCCTCCATTAGTGCCTCAGTCCTCACTGCAGCCATTTCCTTCTAAAATGTCACAAAACCACCAGAGAGGCGACGGAAAGGGTAACACTTCTGTTTTCTGTGACCAATTGTATTTGACCAACTTCTGATGTGACCAAAAAGAGAGCAAAAGTTTAATTTGAAAAATAACAGGAATAATACTAAAGGACAGGCCAACCAAAAGACAAAAGGCTGAAAAATGAATGTCTGCATTTACTCAGGACTGCTGGCTGGCAGGACTCAGAATCAGATCAAATTGGCATTATGTCAAAAATTTACCCTCGTGTCCCTGGTACAGCCCCTCATTGCACCGTCTGCTCATCTGTGTATTTGTCCCATTTCTGTCACAACGTTAACTTGCTGAGTGCTGACAGTGCTCACATGCTGCTCTGAATGGGAAAATGGCGAATCTGTTTTAGGAGGCCTGATAAGAAAGTGGTTTGATAGGTGTTTATCTGAATTTCTATTCATAAAAATACAAATGTTGATTTTGAACAAGTTTTATTTGTAAAATATTTGACCAGAAAAATTTGTTGCAGTTGGAAAAGCTAAATTCAGAGTAGCTTCTGTAGCAAAGAAATGATCCATTTCAAGGATTGTTCATGACCTGGAAGAAGAAAATAAAATAAATTCAGTATATCATCAAATGCACATTAAATTCAAATGATTGGACTTGGACAGTATTTTAAAAGAACTTGCTGTTAAAAGTAATTCAATTTATATAACAAGCCTGTTTTTATACTGTCTGTTTTTTTTCTTCCTTTTGTTTTTCTGACCGAGTTCATCCATGTGATGTAGGCGGAGACGCGGGTGAAGACAGTGGGCTTCTGGGGTGTGTTGCATCCCATACCAGACACAAAGCTGGCTATCCCATGGACATACCAGCTGTTGTTAACTTTGCAGCTAAGAGGGCCACCAAAGTCACCCTAAGATGAAACAAACAACTGTTGGTTTAATGTATACAGACACATAGCCATATATATATAGCTTTTGTTGTAATGAGCTATGTGGAATTATTGGCTGATATTCTGGGGAGGGGAGGTGGGATGCTCTTCTCTATTGCAGTCTCACTTTGTGACTTACACTGATAATGATGGAGATGGGTGTGTACTTTTCCAATTGTTTGAAAAGTAATATTAAAAAACACTATAAAATGGCTCAAAAGACTTCTACAAAACCGTAGAGGGGTTTGCTAATAGGCCTAATCACTTATTCCACTTTGATCTATTTTGATAGACAGTTTTTCTAAATTATTTTATATGAATTAAAACAACAATTACAACTACACCATTACACAGAAAATGTTATACATTCCATGGGAATTATAATGTAAAAGTAGAACAACAAACATCTAACTGATAACTGTTAACAAGTTAACAGGTGTGTTATTAGGTGTTGGTTTGTATTTGCCCACAGTTGATCATGGGATTGATTAAGGTTTGGAAAAGTTTGGAGTTGTTTAGCTGCTGATAAACAACAGAAGGGGGTTGTACTTTTATTCAGCAGGTATAATTGTAAGTGTCCTTGGTTTGATTGAGTTTTAGAAATCAATTCTTCACTCATTTGTAGTACTTTCAGATTCCTCACATCAGCAGACTCACGTTGCATCCTGACTGAGCGCCTCCTCCAGCACAGATCATGGTGGTCTTGACGGTGCTGCCCCACCAGCCAGAGCTGGTGCAGGTCTGGTGGTCGACAATAGGAAGGTAGGCCTGCCTCAATCTATTAGTCATACCTCCAACAGCTGAAGGTACAGAGAAGAAAGACAAACATGTGCAGTGAGACTGAGATGTCTGCATGTGTAAGATACTGAGTCTCTGCATATTTTGCAGTCCGAATTATGAGTGTGAGTCTGATTTACTGGAGGTGCGTCCATATCCAGTGATGTAGCAGGGATTGTTATGGGGCAGGATCTCGCCAAAAGGCGGCAGAGAGGCCAGCTTCACGTAAGAGTTCAGCGAGGCCTCAGAAGACAGCCGCAACAGGGCGATGTCATTACTAAAGGTCAAATTATGGGACAGTTTGAAATTCTCCAACTGCAAGCATTTAATCACAACACACATTTGGTCCTATTGGAATAAGCAGAATATATTAGAGTGACTTTATAATAATGGTGCAAACACAAGACACCATACAGTCATAATTTCTTTCAAAGGCAGTTAACTTTATCATATCCATCAAAATCTACCTTTAACTCTAATGTAAAATACTGTAAAAGGACGGCTAAACTTCTGTAAAACTAAGATGTTAAAGAAAATACGAAATGTTTGCCCAAAATGTTTACAGTATGTAGTCTAATGAGAATTGGACAGATACTAGAGTGCAATAACAGATAGACCCACCCAGAGGAGATGCTGTTATTGTTCCATTCAGGATGGATATAAACATTGATGACACTCATGTATTGCTCTGTTCCATGGCTGTTGTGCAGGATAAGATCACCGAGGACCACACGCAAAGAGCTGGAACTGTTTTAGCTTGGGTTAGTTTATTTGTTTCCACAGTAAAGCATTATAAGAGAGGTAAGACACAAAGACAAGAAAGGAAATGGAAAACATATTTTTGCAGGTGGTGTGTAATAAACCAGAATCTCTCAAAAATGTTAATGTTCATTATATCAGATTAGAATAATAGAAGGTTTATAATACCAAATTGTATCTGTTACCTGTACACACAGTGAGCAGCAGTCATGACCCATCCTCTCCTGATCAGTGTCCCTCCACAGAAATGGTGATAGGAGCTGTCAGAGTAGTACTGGAGAGACACCTGGAGCAGGATTCACAAAATATTTCCTAACAAGAAAAAGTCATATTTTCTTCTAACCTTAAAAACAAGGGGAAAATTAAGTTCTCAAATAAATTATTTTCATTCCTACAGTATCTTTTTGTTGACCTCAAACTGTAAATGAAAAAGTTTTTGTAACGGATGCATTTAGAGAAGTGTAACCACTTTAAGAACTATCTTGGAAAGAGTTAGATGAGAAGATCAGTACCACTCATATCTGTATGCTGGATATGAGGCTGCAGCCAGTTAGCTTATCTTAGATTAGCATAAAGACTGGAAACAGCTAGTGTGGTTCTTTCTGATCATGAGAAAATCCACTTACCAGCACCTCCAAAGCTTATAAATTCACATTTTCACAATTTGATTTCACAATCACATTTTATATATGTATGAATGTATGTATATGTATACCTTTTTAGATTTTTTTTAGTCTTTCTGCTAAGCTACAGCTGCTGGCTGTAGCTTCATATTTAATGGACAGACATATCAATATTCTCTTCAAACTCTCAGCAAGAAAGTGAACAAGTTTATTTCCCAAAATGCCAAACTATTTTTTTATAGCATCGTTCTCCTGGAGATAATACAAGAAAGGGTGTTGTCAGAAACAGCTCAAGTTGAGTTTACATGTTCTGTCTGGCTATGTGATACTGTACCTGCCAAGGCCAGGAGGTGTGATAAGACACCTCTTCACCTCCCACAACTCTTCCTGCAGTGCTGCTCCCTGAGTCGCTGGACTTAAGCTCCAACTCAGCCAGCACTGAGCCACAGAGGAAACTCATCAAAACACAATTTAAACATGTTTCACCTTGTGTTAATTGTATCTAGGCTTTTAAGCAAGAAAAGTAGCATTTTTCAGCAGTAGATTATTTATAGTTCAGCCTTGATATGTCTTACCTGTGGCTGTGAGAGTGGTGAACAGCAGAAACACGAGCATGTCTGCAGCGTTTCGACATTAAACGCGCATCTCATACTTTTATACCCTGGGCTGACCTTCATTTGATGTGGACCCTCTGCTAAGCTTGGCAGCGGTCAGAAAGGCACCTGTGGTGCGTCTCAGACTTTATCACAGTTCGTGATAGCGTGTGACAGTGTGTTGCCACATCACACTGGCTTTACTGAAACAAGTGTTTCTAAGAATCTCCCATCAGTTTTGAAGTGCTGAACATTTATTTTCACAGCCTGTGGCCACACTTCAAGTTAAGTAGTTGTTTCCCAAGTATTTTTAGGTGTCTTTTTATACATGTTTTGTTGCAGGGTAGGAGGCTAGTTTTGATATCTAAAGCAAAGGAAATGTAACCTTCATAATGACATACATGCCTGTGGTTGCATGAACTTTCTGATGAGAAATGAGTCATCACTCAAAGTTTAATCAAGTTTATTTTTTGTAGAATGAGACCAGACAAGCGATGAAGGACAGTCAATGAAAACATGATTGAATGCAGTCTCTGTCTTTGTGTGCTGCAACACGGGTGACTCCTCTGTTTACACCATGATCTGGAAAAGAGAAGAATGATTACACATCATATGCAACTTAAATTGCATAAAACCCATACCTATACTAGCATTCCTATACTCATGAGGAGCTTTTTTTTTATAGCTTATTAGATTGCATATGATAGAAATACATATTCCTAATACAGACCGAGTCCATCCATTCGATGTAGGCGGAGACACGGGTGAAGACGGTGGGCTTCTTGAGAGTGTTACATCCCAGACCAGACACAAAGCTAGCAATACCATGGACGTAGTATTTTCCATTAACCATGCAGTTCAGAGGGCCACCAGAGTCACCCTGAGAGGAACGAGATTACAGAGAACATCTTCCGTATTGTGGACATAAAATATAAATAACACATAGAAGAGTTTTTTTATTAGAGGGTTACATTTTGCAGGATTACTTTCCTTCTTTGTGTTTTTTAATGTTCTTTCACCAACGTATCTTAATCACTCCACTTCTTCATTGGCATACAAATGATAAAGCTTATCTAAGTCAAATATGTCCTCTATAATAAGACTTTATAGTAATATAGTTTTAGTTACTGAGTGTGCAACTTTTCCAAATGTCTTTTTCATGTAGGAGGAGACTCACATTGCATCCAGACTCAGCACCACCACCACCACACACCATGGTGGTCTTGACAGTGCTGCCCCACCAGCTAGAGCTGGAGCAGGTCTTGTGGTCAACCAGAGGAAGGTAGGCCTGCTTCAGCTGGGCGGACAGGCTACCACCAGCTGGACAAGGTGAAATGAGAAGGGTAATATACATTGAGCTTTACAGAAAAGACCCAACCACAGCACTGAAACTAACGGGTGCCCAGAGGGATCATGCAATCAACTCACTAGAAGTGCGTCCCCATCCGGTGATGTAGCAGAGGTTATTGTTGGGCAGAATCTGGCCAGAGGGAGGCAGAGAGCCCAGCTGGACATAGGAGTTCAGGGTGGCCAGAGTGGACAAACGCAGCAGGGCAATGTCATACCTGAGGTGGAGATCCATGGATCAAACAGGAGGAACCAAAAATAACTTTGTAAAGATACTACACACCTGGGTAGGACATTTTGTCTGTGGGTTAGACCAGCACTTCCAAGGCATCATTCTTATCCCATACCAGCTTAGAACATCCAGGTTTGCCCAAAGATAATTGAGAAATTAGGGAAATTGATTCCCTTCAAAACATTATAACTTACTATAAAAAGATCTATAATAACAGATACTTCTGTTTTTAAAATCAACAAAAACATGCGTGTTGAAGATCCTTAAGAAAAATGCAAACCTCACCCAGCAGAGACCCTGTTAGAGTCCCAGTTGGGATGGATGAAAACGCGGCTGACGCTCAGGATCTGCTCTCTGCCACTGTTGCTGTTGAGGTCATGTTCACCGAGAATGACACGCCACGTCCTACTGCTGCAATATTTCAAAAACAACAAGAAACAACAATCAATGATTAGATGTAGTTTTGACTCAAATGACTAATTTCAATCAGACTAGCTTTATGAATTATTATCACAGTAAACCGATGTAAAAAGTAAAGGCCACGATACGCCATGAAATGACTCCTGGTTTTGTTTATTTTCTGATTCCTTTGTTTGGAGACTAATCAAATAAATGAATCCCCCTTGGTATGTGACAGTTATAAATGAGGCTGTGAGAAGTTTCCTCATACTGGTGACATTTAGAAACACTGAAATAAATCATACCTCGGTATTGTGATAAGAGTGGGCTATGGATACTCAAGTCAAAATAATCAAACAATGGGCACGAATACACCTCAAACTCATACAGCCAAAGTATACAGGGTCTGTGCTCTAGTTAATCATTATGTTACCTATCCACACAGTGAGCAGCTGTCATAACCCAGCCTCTCTCAATCAGGGTTCCTCCGCATGTGTGGTAGTAGCTGGTGCCAGATTTATACTGAAGAGAGATCTATGGGGGGAAAAAAACAGACCAGAAGTTTGAATGTGTGAAATCATTACTAAGTGTAATTTGTCCATCTGATTAGATGGCTCTGTATTGCTAAGTCCCTAAACATAATTTTATTTTCTGCTGAAAGTGAAGTGAAGAGTGCATTTAAATTTTATGTTACAGTAGATTACCTGCCAGGGCCAGGAGTTGGGGCTGGCCACCTCACCTCCCACGACCCTTTCAAAGCTGTCCTCCAGGTACCTGGGCTGGGGCCCCAGCTCAGCCAGCACTAGTTAAAAACATAAAAACAGGGGCCACGATTTATACATGGTTTCCCAGAAGCCTCATAATATTATTTGCTTTCCACCTACAGAAAGAGGAAACAAGAAATGAGAGCAGGTAGAGTGTACTGGTAGAGCAGATTATCTGGAGCCCTGTGTGTTGACTAAACTAAAAATGAGTGACTGACTAGATGACAGACAGAGAGAGTGACTGACTGATAGGGAGTAAGAGAGTGAATGAAACAGAAAGAGATCAATAATGAATGGTTATATCTGTCATTTTCTTACCCACGGCAGCGAAACTTGTCAACAGCAGAAACCTGAGCATGTCTGCAGTGCGTCTGAACGTTTCTACAAGGAACGATTGCTTCTCTCGTTCTTTTATACCTCAACTTGACCTTTGCTGGTGTGTAAAAGTGTGGCTTTCCCATGAGAAAAGCCAAGTATGCACATGTGGTCTGTCTCACACAGTGTTATCGCAGTCGGTTACCACACACCTCCTGCTTTGACCAGTAAAAAACGGTCCACAATGAAGAATGTCATAGTCTGACAAGTATATCACTGGATGACATAAGTCACAGTGATTTAAAGGACTTAGAAGGGTATGTATGTATTTATCGTTTTGATAAAGTCCACCACATCTATTTTGGACAAGTATTTCTGAGGGGAAAAAAAAAAAGTTTTGTCAAAAATTTGGCCTGAAGGGGAGAAGTATAACGATGACTGGCTGACCTTCTGGCTGAGTAAACCGTCTGATATGAAGACAAACATCACAATTTTGTCATTGAACATATGGGTTGCTAGCTTTTTATTCTCACCCAAAGTCTCCAAAGTGGTCTTTCAGTGTACTTTAGGCAGAAAGAACATTTTTTTGTTGTTACTCTCCAATATGAAACCTTAAAATGAA
>LKNJ01004579.1:0-29843 GCA_002120245.1 Maccullochella peelii
CTCCCTCATCTTTTTAAGTGGGAGAACTTGCACAATTGGTGGCTGACTAAATACTTTTTTGCCCCACTGTATATAGAAAGGTCATGATAAGCAGATGGATTGAATAGTAGTTTAGCTTCTGATCACATATCTACAATTACAAATCCTGTGGTGGGTCTGTTTAGTTTTCACTCCACAAACAAACTCCAGATTCTGCTCCTTTCGATTGACAGCTTTCACACCAGCCTGAACTAATAAACCAAACCCAAATATGAGTTATACAAAGTGATCCCACAGTAACTAATCCCTTGCAATATTGCAATAACAGATGCCTCTTTTCCCCGTTTCTACCTGATCATCATTATCTATGACATATGAGCTTCAGCTGCAGTCTTAACTAATACTCATAATCAGTTATTTCTTCATGAGCTTTTTGTCAGAGGAGATAAATAAACATCAGGTTAAGTAGTGCAGCATGACTTTCTATCAACCTCTGGACTCCTCTATGTTGTCCTTCATGGGTCCATGTAGCCTGATAATGCAGTATGACAGTCACCAAAGCTGTCCATTGAATGAGTTACCTATAGGTGAATATGAGTTTGTGTCTACTCCTCTTGGTTCATTTGTAAAAAGTCAGTGTGAGCATAAAACGGACCAGAGCTAAAAGGCAACAATGGACCTTTTTTCTTATTTTAAATTAACTACACTACAGGTGTAAAAACTTTTGTTTTGCATTTTTAATTTTCTATATATTTTTCCAAACTAAAATATTTTTATTCCATCATGCTTGTATTTTAAAAGTTTGATGCATTTCTTCTACTAAATGGAAATTGTCAGTTTTATGGTGGATAATGGATTTTCTTTGAGACAACGTGGTTTTGGTCCAGTAGCTGGAATTTTGAAAGCTCAAGATTACAGGAGGCATCTTCATGTTTTTGAACAGTCCCTCCTTTTATGCCCTTTTCCTCCCTAAAAGCCTTTTGTCTAAACAAGTAACGTTCAGTAAAAGAAGCAGTCCCCCTTCCTGAAATGCCTTTTTCAGCAGGTTGTTACACTGTGTACTCTGGGGCTCAGCTGGTCAACACTTCTTGCATATGTTAAGAACCTTTTTGCGCACGTATGGCACCTCCATCTGGAGTTTCGAATAATGTGAGTGTGACATTTTTGCGTGAACATAGTTTGTATGGCCTTCTACAGACTTGCTTTTGCATCTTATTTTCTCACTCGCTACACTCTCTACATCGCATAGACATATCTAACATATTACTTTAACACTTCCTAATCAGGGTTAACCTTAAGGTTATGTAAATGTTGCAAATTAGACACACATTTTTCCTTTTAATTTATTAAATGTTATTCATAATTCTGCTACAAAGAAGACTATATGCAATATATATTTGATAGACATTGTCACAACTGTCATCTTTATGTATGATATGCGTTCAGGTTTGCCACATACACATGCACTTTTATTTTTTCCTTCATGGAGACTTTACCTCCAGGCTCCGTTTGTGACAACCTCTTTTGTCAATTTAAGAAGGTACCAGAAGACAGGACGAGGCTGAAGAAGACTCACTGTTCTCTCTCTCTCTCTCTCTCTCATACACACACACACACACACACACACACCATGCCTGTGCGTGTGTGTGTGTGTATTTTCCGCATGGCAAAGGGTAGGGTTCCAAACTGTAAGAGGATTAGTGACTTGAAAAAGGTAGCCGTCATTTAATTGAAGGCTTACCAGCAGCCGGAAAAAGGCTAGCAGTCAAAGTGAAGGTATAACCCAGCCCAGAACATCCTGTTGAGACCACATTTGCCAAAGTCCATGTGTTTCCTTACGCCTGCCTTCCCCGCCTTCTTCTCAACCTCAGAGGCACGCATCACGTTTTATCACTGAGCCTCAGCTCCTTAAAGACGTTTACACGTTTTGCAATTTTTAATCTCTTCAGCTCGCTAAGAAAGGTGCCTTCAACTCATATTATTCAAATGCTGTGATCTTTGGAAACTGCTCGGGCCCCTGAATCCCTCTTCCTTTTGCCTGGGAGGAAGCTGAGGCCATGTCGAGAGTTTATGATACATGAGGAGCTGTATCTGCCTATGTAACACTTTTACTAGGATTGCCACTATTCAGCCATACAAGCACAGCCTGCTAGTAGGGCCAGTTGTATTTGTTTGGCGATTCATCTTTACAGTATGTTTACACTGGGCCATCAGGTTTTACTGGGGGTCTGGGTCTGGTGTGGAGCATGAACCCACCAACCCTCATTTTCTGCAAAATGGAGTTTACAACCTTCTTAGACTGACCTAAATCTGGATTACCTCAATTCATAGGAAGCATAAATTTCAATGAAGACCGTCTTTATCACCACTACTATGACTACTACCAGTAGTGCACTCTTTCAGTAAACCAGAGTTGTATGGACAGCTATGTTCAGCAGCTGAGTTCACAGACAGCATTTTGAACATGATTGTCACAGACATGCGTCCGCCATTCCATGGTGGAGGATGAAGTCTTTCAGAACATGATTTCCACTTTCAATCCCAGGTACACGCTTCCTTCAAGAACCTACTTCATGAAAATGATTTAGAAAAGTATGAAGAAATCAAAGGCATTGCACTCACAACCAACATTTGGATGAGCGTTGCTACAGACGCGTATCAGGGGGGTGACTTGTCACTTTCTTGGGGAGCATTGGGAAATGGAGTCCCACAGCCTGACAATGATGCCCCTGGAAGAGAAACACAGCTGCAAATATTGCAGAGTGGCTTGAGGATGTTACTGCCAAATTTGGCATTCCACCAGAGAAAATCAAAGCTGTTGTCCATGACAACAGTGCTAATGTCGTATGTTAGGATGGCCGTGTAGCGGCTGGATGTCAATAGCGCGAGACTTGAGTCAGAGGTTAGGTGCAGACCAACCAGGTGTTTATCTCATCCACAATAAATACATTACAAAACCAATCATCCTCACAATAAAACTACTGTGGCCACTTGTGGTTCTGTCAACAGCAGTGCTTGAAGGAAAGTGGCCACTTTATACCTAACCCACAGTATGGGGACCCCTGTCCCTCCCCAGACATATACAAAATACACAAACACAACCCATACATTAAAATACATGTACACCACACTACTAATACATAGTATGATCATCTTCATGCATATTACTCTTTACAATATCATCCCAGAAACTACAACAGAGAATTTAAGAACATCGACCCCCTTCACAATTCCTACATGGTATCTCCTGGAACCTTCAAATTGGTGCTCAGACCCTGGGTACTCTTTTAGCCAGAACACCCTGAAGAGGAGACACAACAAAGGTGAGTGACCTGAACACAAACAATACACATTACTATTGCACACTTTAACAGTGAACACTAGATACAATTCTTTAATTTAGCCCAGCAGATTATTCTAAAGCTAGCCAACTACATGTATGTTTGTCTTTCCAGGACCTTCAGTCATCTCCAGCTGTGAGGCAACTATACTATCTGCCACCACACATTACCACATGCAACCATTTCAATAAACCATTCACTCATTTAAGTTGTGTGTGTCGTTCTTTACCAGTACTGTATCCACCTTATACTACCAATACTAGTAATGAAGAGGACCTTCATTACATCGTAGCAGTGGTGAAGATTTTGGCAGGAAAGCATAGATGGGCACCACTGCGATGGGCAGGTCACACCCTGAACTTTTTTGTGCAAAGCACTCTGACGAACCACCAAACTATCTCCAAGTGTGTGGCTGCTGCAAGATGCCTTGCCAAACATTTTAAGAAGAGTGAGCTGGCATGCACCAAGCTAAAGGATAAGCAGCAGCAGCAAATGGGCACACACATGCTGGTGCAAGTACTTGCTGGAACAGCACTTGCTATCCAGGCTGCTGGAACAAAGATGGCCAGTAACTGCTGCACTCATGAACCCAGCAATGAATCTGAGAGGAAAACGCCACTACCTTGATCTCAAGCCTAAATGGTTGAACCTGACTGAGGAGCTGAGCCAGGCTCTTGAGCCATTTGAAGGAGCTACGGTGTTTCTGAGCAACAATGTTAGCCTTAAGAAGTCCTGCACCAGTCAAGTCATACCAGGCTCATGTGGCAGAACCGATCACAGCAAGATGGCATGGACTCTGTTTCATCCTGAATCTCCAAACAGTCCTAATTGCTGCTGCTCTGGATCCCAGGTTTAGAAAACTTAAGTTATAGCCTGCTGAAAAAGCATTCAAGGTCCAAAGCACAGTACAAACCATGGCACTTGCTGCCAAAAAGGAAATGAAAATGGAGCCTCCAGCACAAGACAACCCCAACCAACCTCCTCAAAGCCATCTCAACAACATACTGGGATCATCATCAGACTTCAGCACCAGTGATGAAGACGATGAGGAGCAGCAGCAGCTAAACCAAATTGTGCAGAAGACGGTCTTGACGTATTTCTGAGAACGACCCCTGTCCAAGGAGAGTCCGTGGTCATGGTGGAAATGAAATGCAGCGCACTAACACTGCCAAAGTCCTTGCCATGTATTCCGGCAACAACCATGCCATCAGAGTGTCTGTTTTCTGCAGCAGGAAACATTGCATCAAAGCACAGGGCAAGCCTCAGTTCTGAGCATGCTGATATGCTTGCTTTTCTTCATTGCAACCACATGCTCCTTTAATGGCTTGCACACACACATACCAGTATGTAGAGATATTTAAGGAGGTGTATTCTCATGAATAACTTTCATTACATGTTGGCTTTGTAAAAGCACTCAGAAGAAAAATGTTTGAAATTGTACGCATGGACACTTGTTCCAACCCTCCTGTCCACAAAAACCCTGACAGGGTTAAATGTACTGCAGCTTTTGTGCCTGTTCTTCACATGCACATTGATGCATTCTGCCCCAAACACGTGCTGTATTTATCAAGCAGACATACCAGGCTGGCAGTTTGCGGGTCATTTGTGAGAGCGTGCGCCAAGGTGGCTATTAACACAATATCTGATTAGTGCAACGCAAACGAACATTAGATGGGGAGTTTTGGTTTGTGTTGATTAAACTCAACACACAATGAACTGTAAAATCACTACAGTCTGCTAGTTAAGAGTTTAAGACATTTAAGTGTGCATTTGCCTACATTTACCTCTATTTTAACATACATAAACACCACCTCCACCTACTCCACTCTGAACTGCTGGACCTGTTGCTCTCTCTCTTGTGCTGGCCTTGTTTTGTGTCTTTTATTTGTCCTATGATATCACATCATCTATAAGTTTCCCAGGAACATTTTCATTGCCTCCTAATATATCAATAATTAGATATATGCTAAAGATTATAATATTTTATTTAAGAAATATTTTGCGTAAGAGTTTAATAGTTGGAGCTGACCAAAGTAGATGTTTTGTAATCAAGATCACTACATTGAGCTCTCCTTCACTGGCGGTGTGCCTCTGGAGGTCAGTACCAGGCGCAGTCCAGGAGCTGACTGTGTTATGAGATGCTGCCTTAGTAAATCAGACGCTGAACATGCACCACATGTGGCGGTAAACTCAATGAAAAGCGTCACTTGCTTAGTACATCTGGCCCTGACAGATTTCCCTGTACAACAGCCTGCTGCATAGTGACACTGTAACTGATTTATTATGGCCATTCATCTGTAATTAGGGGAGCAGAACTCTTTTGTAATGCAACTTTAAAAGACATAACATAATAGATATGCTGTAATATTGATCAATGTCACTGATTCTACCTAATCATTTATTTTATTCTGTTATATCTGATTATTTTGAGTATTGATATGCATCTTTGTGTTATCAGTGCCTTATGATTCCAAGTGAGGGCATCAATAGTGAAATATAGAGTCTACAAGATACTACAGTCATAGAAAGTGCTATCACACAGTCCCTATTTGACCCAAACCTACACGCGCCCAACAACACACACCCACACACACACAAGTATTAGGCTAAACCCTAGATCTAAATAGCTGGACGCAGTGGTATAACTCAAAGCCGGAGTCTTCAGTAATGAAAATTACAGTGTAGCTGTCATTATTTATGGCTCTACCAAATCACAGGGCTCTAGCTGCTCTGGCAAACACACCTGGACGGCCTGTTGAATGCAAGCCCCCGCAATCTCCAACCCTGTAATTGTCACCATGATACCAGCGCTGTTTGCTATTGGTATTGATCACACACATATGATTGCTTGTGAGAGCAGATTCAGCCAATAGGAACGGACGTGGGCCTGTGACCTTTAACATCAGATCGTGACCTCTCATCACTTATTTCTTGGAAGAATAGAGAAAATGTTTAATTCATTCACATTTGGAGAGAGTGATTGAGATGGGTGGATGAATGCTATGATTTACTGCTATTAACTCCTAAACACAGACAATCTTGTGTGAGTTGGGGGTTTTGGAGTGCAGTGTACAGCCGAGGAGACGGTTTGATTGCAGATAGATTCACGATGAAAATCAGGCAGTGGTGTCTCATTTCAAAACAAGAGGTGCAACATGTTTTAATTAAAAAATTATGGAGGAATACAACCATCTGTCTTAGTGATGAAGATATTTATTATGTTGATACAATGAATATTTTATATTGTATGAGAGAGTTTACTACAATATTAAAAGAGAGTAAAGAATCAGCTCTGCTGTTACGCGTTCCCCCCCTTTTTTTCCCGTGTTCTCTTTCTCTTCTCTTTCTCAGGTGTTCCTCATCGGGGAATTAAGGCTGGTCCTATTAAAAGGAGGCTGGGAGAGGAAGCAGAGGCTGACCTGTGGGGTTCTTGTTTTTGTTGGTTCCTTTGTGTTGTTGGTTTTTCTTTTGCGGCTGTAGGATCTGGTAATTTGGTATTCTTGACTTTAGTTATAGTATATCCTTAGTATTTTATTTGGGTAGATTCTGGGTCTGACGGCCATCATGTGGCTGGCCCAGACTTCCCCTATTTTTCGTTCTCTTGTTATGTTTGGCCAGACCTCCAGATGTTTATAGTTAATGGTTATGTTGTATAATTTGGTTGATAAAATTATTTTGTTTTAAGCAAGTTAACCATAAGTATGGTATTTCTTATATATGTTGCTGGCCACCTGGTGGAGCCAAAGGTTTGAGTTCAGGTGGTGGCCGTAACATATTTGGGGGCTCGTCTAATCTGGTTGTGCTGGGCAGCTACGTGTTGGTAACGTTGCTGTTCTTTTTGTGCATTGTGCTTTAGGAGCTGTTATTCCTTGGGTTCATGGTTTAGAACACTGTAGCTGTGTAATTTGATCCCTTCCTCTTGTGTTGTATGGTGATGCCGTTCCGAGGAGTGAGTTGGTTGTTGTTGCTTGTCTGGAGTTGTGTTGTTAGCGGCTGGCTTTGCGGTGTTCCGGACTTGGTTAGAGAGGTAGCTATGGAGTTTGATTTGGAGGATTTTGTTAGTAGCCCGACGCGTGATAAGTTGGAGGGGTGTACTAAAGAGGATCTGAAACTCATTGCGGAGAAATTTGAGATTCCTGTTAGTAAGCAAGGTAAGAAACAGGTGGTATTTCATACTTTTTGAGCGTGTGGCAACAACTTTGAAATGGCCTAAGGATGTATGGGTGCTGTTGTTCCAGTGTGTACTCACTGGAAGGGCTCAGGAGGTTTATGCAGCTTTGTCTCCTGATAGTGGCCTTAATTATGAGCATGTTAAAGCTGGTATCTTGAGGGCATATGAGCTGGTGCCAGAGGCTTATCACCAAAAGTTTCGTAAGTATAAAAAGACCGAGTCAAACGTATGTCGAGTTTGTGCGTTAGAAGGATCGGTGGTGCTCAGCGCAGGGTTCAGGTGGTGGCTGTAACACTGCTGTAAATTTCAGCAACTGTAATTTTAGCAATAATTGTTTATAAAGTCCAACTGAAATTACATTGCTTTTTTTTTTTTTGGTCTGCTACAATATACATATCTGCTCTGTAAATTACTTGTGTTTTCCTTTTTGAGGAAAAAATCAGAAACCAAAAAGGATAAATGTATATTTTATATTTCTTGGTTTCATGATGGTTCCCCCTAGTTTTGCATTAATTTGACAGGATACCATTAGGTATCCATCTACATAGATGGAGACCTTATATCTACACAGCCAATCAAATCTTGTGAGTGAAGTTGCTATACCAACCGCTGACCAGCCTACGTCACTTCAGTGTTCCTTTGCAAATAGAAAAAAAGCCCCCATGAAAGTAGGTCGTTTCTCCCCTGAGAACTACATACTTTCTCAGGGGAGCTCCCAGAACTGTTAGGCCCGAAAACGGCTATAGATAGAGCAGCCTGCTACACAACACAAGAGCCACAGACTTTGAACAACAACCACATTAGCTTTCCTGCTACAGTCTCCTTATCTATCCTACAAACGTGACAATACATCTTGTCCTGCACCTTAGCTTGTTGAACGATCGACCAAACAAATATTGAGTGGGGTGCATTGTTAATGTCAGTTTGCAGGCTAGATGGCTAATTAGCTGATCAGCTGCAGCACATTAAACAGCATGTAAATGTACCTGCAGTTAGATGCTGGTGTGGTCCTTACTCTTCAGTACCACTAACAACACACTGTCTGCCCATGACATGTAGGGTTGCCAACTTTCTCACTACCAAATGTTAGAGGATGTCTCACTCTGAAATCTCGTGAGAGGCGAGTTGTTGCAGGAAGACGGCAGTGTTTCTAGTTTAAAGTTTAAAGGTCTGTCTCTGTAGGGATCCTTCCATAATGTCAGACAGAATAACAGTCGGAGCCTGTCAGCGACAACAAGCACTTTTAGTGGATGTACTTTTGACGTTGCAGCCTTTGCAGCCCATTTTGCGGCTGCTGGCTGAGATGTTATACTGGACCAATAGTCATAAAATAACGACATTACACATTTCAGATTACGGACAGGGAGGGACAGCTCTTCTTGTTTGTGATTAGACCGAACCCAAGTCAGTTCAGAGTTTATTCAATGCGGTGCTAGATTGGATCAACCGGAGAAACTGTTTTAGAACGTCACAGGAAAAGTTGGAGCGGTGTGATCTGGCCCGTCTCAGCTCGACTCAAGCCGGCTGATGGCACCGGCTGAGACTCAGCTTGAAGAGTCACCAGTGGCTGGTTTTAGAACATAAGGCACCTCACCTGTCACCAACAGCCAATCAGCTAGTAGCGAAGTCAGCTGGTCATCTCGGCCCGCTCGTTTTTTTATGTTTTTGCCGTTTATCAACACTAGAAATGCAACTGTAGCAAGTAACTCACTATCACTATCCTCATCCATATTTTAAGACGCTACAAATTATGTCCAGCTAGAAAAAAAGCCTGAAAAGCCAGCCGTTAGAATGGAAGTACAGAGAGTTGTTGCTATGGAAACCATACACCCTCATGTTGCAGACCGGCGCAGTAGTAGAACACGTCACTTGGTTTGTAGTTGTAAATAGAACTTTCAGCCCTAATTCCATTTCCCCCATTGTAGCAATCCTCAGACCTTCTGATCGGGAAGAGAAGGGACAGTCAACGAGAGAGAGAGCTGCAAACCGTAAACGGCTGTTTCTACGCACCTCACCCTGCTGATTTTGAGTGAATATTGTGAATGCTCTGATTAATAAAGGTAAATAAGTAATGCTTTGTTTGTGATGACAGTGTTTAGTTTTAACAAGCTTGAGTCGAGCAGAGACGGGCCAGATCACACCACTGAAACTTTTTCCTGCAACGTTCTCAAACGGTTTCTCCGGTTGATCCAATCTAAATAAATTCTGAACTGACTTGGGTTCAGTCCAATCACAAACAAAAAGAGCTGTCCCTCCCTTTCCGTAATCTGAAATGTCGTTGTGTTTTGTGTAATTGTTGTGTTTTGACCTTCAGGGCCACCGTTGACTATCTGACGAAGGCTTGTTTCTGAAACGTGTTGGAGTTTGTTTTAAGGTTTAACATGGCCATGCCACAGCGATAAAAGTATTTTAATTGTTTAAAAGAGAGTGCCTTGCAGTTTTCTTGTGATTTTTAGTCTCCATGTACCTCTATCTAAAGAGCACCTCAAACAAACTAATTTTGAGTCCAGGAAGCACTCGTACCCAAACCTTTTTTTGATATTCTACAGTATATTGTAGATCATTCTTAAATCCAGTACTAATTCAAAAAATCAGGTCATATAATGTTGTTAATGTGTTTATTTTTGTATCATTAAATGTAAAATGTTTGAGTGTCTCTAATGTGCAGCCTATGATGGAGACTTTAGTGTCTAATCATCCAATCAAACCAATTCATGGTCTCACAAAGCTACTGTACGGCATTTTACAGTAGCTAATTAGCTCACAATGCATTCAATATAAGGGCTCCCTTAAGTACTATTCAAACCCATTTCCCCAACCAATCTGAGTGGTAAGCCAAGCCATTAGCCCAGGCCTGCGTGCCATTGGTTTCAAATGTAACAATCGACGGGGGTGCTCATCAGTCTAATTCCACAGCATTATCAGAATTGTTTTCACAACACTGATCAGATTATAGCTCAGTGGGGGGCTCTTACAGCACGGTACACACAACTTAGTCCCATGGGTGGATTTCATATTTACTTGTTGAGGGGGAAATGGTGGAAGCTACCAAACAAGTTCACACATTGGTCAACTGCAGGTGAGTTTTCTTTCAAACTAATTAAAAAATGATATTCTGGAATATAGAGAAGGGCAGACCTACTTACTTGGGCCAAAAAGTTACCTGCAGCCTGTCAGTTGGTCTGTGCATCTGTCTGTCACGGTCTGTCCGTTTAACACTTTTGTCTAGACTAAGATGTCTGAACTATTGGCCAAATTGTCAAGAAGTTTGTAGTGGATGTTATCCCAAGAGAATGAAGCCCAGTGATTTTGGTGACAGCTCCATAGCACCATCATCAGGTCACAATTTCCATTTGCAAACAAGAAACATCCAAATATGTAAGACTGATTGCCTTGAAGTTTACTAGGCACATTCAAGCACTCCTCTGGAGAGTCCAGCAGAAATGTTGTGTTTTGTGAAATGTCATGTTTTGTGTAATGTTGTTGTATTTTGTGAAAAAATGTCGTTTTGTCAAATGTTGTTGTGTTTTGACCTTCAGGGCCACCGTAGAAATAAAAATGAATAATATATAGAATATTTGTATGGGAACATATAATTTAAAAGAAAACAAAACAAAGTATAAAAATGATGATTATATCATATGAAGATAATGCTTTTCAGAAAATATAATTAATCTGTTGATACTGGTGATTGTTGGTTTTTTGACCACAACCACCTGGAGGTCAGTTTATTTACTGGATGTCTTATTTAAGGAACATTAAATAATGTGTGACCTCTACTGATCTGTCAGCAGCAGGAGAGTTTTGCTTCAAAAAAGAAAATGGCCTTGAAAGTAAAGCCAGAGTACACAGCACCTGGCCAGGTAATCATTAAGTCATCGGTATTGATCAACAACCCTGTCAAGCCCCTGCAGATATATTAGGGTCATTGTGTGCTATGGGGCAGGAAAAAAATCGTATTCATTGCCCTTTTAAGCTTTACGTTCTGACAGCAGAAGTCTGGAGTGAGCCAACTGCCTTGACCTGGTCCAGCACATAAGATCAATCATAGTTTCCCCACATTTTTATTTAATACTTAATTTCTGAATAGAGCAGGAAGGGGGTTGGCATATAAAGGGTCTTGATGTCAACAAACATTTAAATCTATTTTATGATTACAACGGTGCAATATGGTCCAAAATGGAAAAAACAAAAACCTTGCTGTTGTATTTTGAGTTTTTGGTCACAACATGGAGACGTTTCTGGCAACATAACAGTGGGTCATTGTCATAGTTTATATGCCAGAATATACTTAACCACAAAAGCTACTCTACACTGTTGGCACAAGTATAGAACAATTTTATCAGTTAGAAAGAGGAAAATGTAACTGATGACTTTCAAAAAGGTATTTCCCATGTCCCAACTATTTCAACATCATAACACTGAACAAGCTGTGTAAAAGACCAGATCTGACAGCATTTTCTTCTAATAGTTTTGAATTCTTTAACTTTGATTGTGCCTGTAATAAAATTTGCATCAAAACTAGTTCACAGATTTTATACATGTAACATGAAAGGATTGTCCAGCCAAGTGTTCATCAAGCCCCAATATCTCGTTTCCAGAAGGATCAGATATCCAACAGTCAGATTATCTATGAATTTCTTAAATATTGGATATTGGCCAGTCAGTGATGAGATAGGGGTCTCTCTTTGATCACAGCTACATAAAAATTATCTATAAAACTGCAGTGACATTTGGAATTGCACATTTTACTGAGTCTCTCAATTTGGCAGGTAGTTTAAGTTTGCAAATTGACTCTTCATTTAAAAAAAAAGTTAAATGTAAAATTTCCTAACATTGACTAGGTGTGGTGGGTCACCTTGGCTTTAAGAGCTGCTAAGAGTTTCATTATTCTATATTTGTCATCCTAGTTGCATCAGAGGCTTTTCAGTTAGTTCGATGGGCATGATAATGGACAAATCTACACATACTGACATAGTATATTTTTTGATTGTACTCCTTTCATACACAAGTCCACAGGTTTTTTCTGTATTCTTAGTTAATCCTGTCCCCTAAAAATATCTGATACATTTTATACTACTAAATGATGTTTCCAACTACTTACAATGCACAGGACCTTCATACTGTAGTGGCTGTAATTGATATTGCTATAATAACAATGTGTAAATGACATTGACAAAACAACTTGACAATGTGAAAGGGGTCTAGTACTGTGAGTGATGAACCTACAGCCTGAATCTGTATCTGCTCCCCTCGGCTTTACAGATCTTTATAGTCAGTTTCAGCTCATCGCTTAGCTGTCCCCACACAACTTTACTGTTCTGGTTCACTCTAACAAAGCCATTCCCAACGGTGGGCCTCAGAGCACCAGCTAGTGGGCCACGGAGACAGTGGTACTGCCAAATGGTTAGATTCAAATTAAAAATCATTTTGTAATTTACAAGTTATTTTTATATCTAAATGTGCTCAAGAATTCACATGAATAAAAAATGGCAAATTAAAATGCATAATTTCATTGACCAGTTATGTTTGAATATCACCGGCCAATCATGACACATCATTGGCTAGAGACAAACGTGTTTAGCCACTGTTAGCTAGCTAACATTCCCGTGGATGTAGTGACACAAAATGGATCGGTTTTTGAAAGGAAAAAGTGATGTGGGAGACAACCATGTACCAGTAAAAGCTCCAAAGGGTGTGGTGAGGAAATAATTTAAATTTGGATGCAAAGCACAGTGTGTTTAATGTGGTGAAATCCTGTCAAATGTTACGACTGGCTCGAAGGCCGCAACATAAAGAGGGACACCACACCGGATTAAATTCAAAAAGAATCCAAAATTTATTTGTAGCAAAACAAAAAGAAATAGACAAGGAGAACAAACAAAGAAACTGGGTCTTGTTCCAGGGAGTGAGAGAGAGAGACTGTGGGCAGAGTAAGGAGCCACTTATATACCCACAGCTCACCCAGGTGCCCTCTGTTATTGACCAGGAAGCTGCACCTAGAACACAGAGCAGACACAACAACAAGAAGACATAGAATGACACGTAACACAAATGAGGCGCTAAAATCATCAAAGCTCCAGAGACACAAACACAAGGCATACAGGATGTGTTGGGAAGCCAAAAGAATATTTCCTAAGGAAAAGGGACGGGCTTTAGGCACAATAGAAAATTGTCACAACATTAACAACTCAGTCAAAAGCCACTTTGAAAGCTAGCTATATGGTTGCTACTCATGTAGCTGGTAGCAAGAAACCCTTTATGATCACAGAGGAGCTTATTTTGCCTAGCGCTTTGGGAAGGTGGTCCTCGGAAGGTGGTCCTGCTCTAACACACACACACACACACACACACTAACCAGCAGTTAGCAACTAGCTGGTGAACATAGTGGAGCATTTAGCAGCTAAAGAGCCAGATATTTCCCTCAGGAGTTGGTAAACACCAAAAACAAATCTAAGCTAGCCCATATCTACTTAAAAAGTAATGCTATGTCAGTGTGTTTTGCCGAAATATTGAAAAAGTCATTACGTTCTTTCTCATGTAACTTTTGTGAAAGAATCATAATCCTTGTGGCATTGTGTTTCTTTGGGAACATAGTACTTGCACAGTATCTGTAACAGTATCTAAAATATTGTTTTTTTTGTCAGGCATGTAGTCAGCTAGAACAGTTAAGATAAAAGTTGCAGTTCAGCATAAAATATTAATCAAAATCTTTAAAAATGTCATATATTGATATTGGCCTCAGACAATATTAGTCTAATCCTAATCAGTCACATTATAGGTATTTTCTGACAGTGTGCATTATTCCACAAAAGAAGAAATTATGCAATCTTATTTCACCTTCATTTTGTCATAAACACTTCCCCATTAACTCCAATGAGTACTAGTAGTAACAGCAGTATTGATAGTAGCATTTAAACAATGAGGAATAGATAAACAGATCACACTGTCAGTTTGGTTCAGCGCTCACTGTTTCCTTTGTTGTTCTTACACACTCTGCCAAGTGTTTCTAATTGCATGGCTGTGATTGGCATAAATGGAGCCAGATTCTGCACATTTGTATATTTCAGTGGTTGTTAGTGTGATGGGACAAGGTGTGAAAGACAGTCCCAGCCGGTTTGTGGTTGTAATCTAACACCTTCCCAGTGTTCTCACTGCACTGATGAGTTTCAGCCAGGGTTTTAAGGATGTGAGGACATGGATTAGACCAGTAAATTACATTGCAAATATTTAGAGCCAGTGTTGCCACTTTATTGAAAACCTATTGCATTCTGGGTTTCAATGGAATAATTTAGTCTCCCTTGATATTACAAATACTGCATTATAAGGATGGATCAAATTCTGGGGGGGACACACTGAATAATTGGAATAGTTTACAATTTTCAAAATGGCCGAACTTAAAGATTGCAAAATATCTGCAAAGTCATTGTCATTGTGCTTATCTGCCTATGTTGAATGCGAACAGATGTATTCAATTACAGTAGTCTATAGTAAAGCTTGAGTGATAGAACACACTGTTTTGACTTACATTTCAGCATATAAGGAATTGCTTAACAAAGACAAAATGTTAAGCTTTGAAAAGAAGCTAAAAACCTGAATCCGTGCCTCTTGATGATTGCAGTTACTCTGAATGATCTAAAATAATGTGATATTAATTATATTTTTTTCTTTTATTTGGTTCTTTTTATGTCTAGTTATTTATCTTTGTGATGCATACCTGTTTTCTTTCATCTAAGCTCTTTTTTAATCACACCCAGAAGCAGCTTATATTGTATTCTTTGTACAGAACATTACTTAGTGATTGAAGCAGTTATGACCTGCACTAACTGCAGTAAAAAGACAAAGTAGTTATAATATTCATTTCTCAGAACCTGTTCTTGCATTGATGTTACACTGTGTTACATTCTTAAAGGGGACATTTGTGATCTAGCAAAGTGAGGAACAGCCTTCATTTCGCCAGAATGCAAGCTGGGTGAACATCATGTATCCCCAATTTATCAAAAAATCATATTTTCAAAAAAGAATGACACATCCATCCCAGTTCACATCCATTTGATCAATTTGTGTATTGTTTAAGGAGGTCAGAGAATAGAAAAGCAAACCTAATAGCAAAAGCAAAGCTAATAACATTGACTTTTGGTTTTACACGGGACACGAACAACGGTCTCCTGATTGAAAGTCCAGTGTTGTTTGACCCCTCCATCCACCAACCTTCTCTGTACATGGACTGTGGTGCTCTTTTTGGGGAGGACAGTCTCACAGTGTCCCTCAGCTCTGTGAAGCGTTTTAGCATCTTTTAGTTCATTGTTTTGGTTTTCTGACTTGTAAATGTACTGCTTTGATTCTCTCTCACTGCTTTCATTAACCTCATTTAGCAGATAAACCCACTGTCCCAAGAAAGAGCAGACACAAAATTTAAAAAAAAAAAAAAAAAACAATACATTTTTTTTTTAACATGCCAGCCTTTTTAAGACCATAATATGGTGTGTGATTTTCAGCCTTTTGAACCCCCAAGTAGCCAAGAAAAGATTAATGAAGCTTAAGTAAAAGGGAACCTTGCCTTTACTGCCACATTCCTGTTGAACCTAGGTATAAAAAGCTAACTTATCACAGCTCTGTTGTAGGAGAGCCATGACTCCTTTATCCACAGCTTTTCATTTCTTTTGAGGGATTTGAGGGACCCCGTGATTGAAAAATCTGGTTCACTTGCACATAGACCTAACCCAAAACAGCAATGATAGATGTGTTTGAAATAGCAGATGTCTTCTAAGGGGATTTTAGTCATTCTAAAATGTATCTGAGGCTTATGTGAGTCTCCAGCCGTCCAAGTGCAGTGGATATCTCCCCAAGTTGCAGTGTTTTTAGTACAAAACTTCCTCTTTTTATTATGATTATTCCACTGCAGCTCAACAAGGAAACTAAATTTTATATTTTAGAGAGTGTAAAGTTGGAATATATGCAATTAATTTGTTTAAGACAGGCTACTGAAGCCTTAGCTTAGAAATTAGCTTCAGCTGAACTTTTGTTACATGGCATGGTTCAGGCAGCAGGGAAAGGACCCAAATGCAGACAGGAGTTGTTCCAAAGGTTTATTAACTTACTGGCAGGTGCGGGTGCAGGTGCAGGTAGGTAGGCAACAAGCAAGTCCAGGTTTGTGCGACAACAGGCGCACACGGACTACATCCGACACAAGACACAATGAACCGACAACAAACAAAGGAAGGAAACCTGCATAAATAAGGAAGAGGCTAACGAGGGAATCAGGGGCAGGTGTGTAACGAGGAACAGGTGTAGACAATCAAAGCTAGAGGAGACAAGAGGGCAGGAACTGAACAGACAGGAAAGCCTGTACTTCAAAATACAACAGTAAACCAAACAAAGACTAATGGATCATAACAACTTTTAATGCATATGTGCGCAATACAAGGACTGTGGATCTCTTACACTGTAGTCACTTTTCAAAAGGTATTGCTTACAGCCAGTATGGAAAGAGGAACATACATGTGGCATGTATTGTATGTATTGTGTTAAGAAAGACTTGAAAAAATGTCAACCTACCCTTTAAGTTTTGATTTGTCTTTATTTACCCAGTGCCTTCATGAGTAGCCTGGATCAGTGGTGCAGCCCCACAACATGAAATCTGGATTTTTACATCAAAATCTTGCCCAGTGCAGCCTGAACTCCATCTTTTACAAGTCAGTATTCTCCACTACACTTCTCAAGCCTCCCCGCCTCTCTTGCTCTTGCTTTATATGAGCTGCTCTCTACTTTGCGAGCTGCCTGTGCTGTCTTTCTAGTGTCTCCTTCAGACTGCTGCTTTGCATGCTCAGCGACAGCAGATCAATATCCCGCCCTCTGGGCCAGGCGTCACCACTGAAATAACAACAGCTCGGCCTGTTTGTATAGAGCAGTCTCTCAGCTCGTCCAGGGTACTCAGGAAACTCAATGCAAAACAATCATTTACAACAACAAGGCCAGTGGGGAGCACCGAGGTGGTGGAACTCATTCATGTAGGAGAATAGATGTTTGACTGATGTCTAGGTGGCCTTTAAATAACAAGAGAGGTATGTTAAATGATTTGGACTGATAAGTTCAGCATGACATTCTTTATGATACAAGAAAGAACTGCATATTGCAGCTGGGAAAGAGACACTGAGGCCCTCCTGGGACAGACGAGAGCCCGCTGGGATGGCTTCAGTGTTCCAGCACTTATTCTGATAATACAACAACATACTTCTGATAATGCAACCCAGATGCCAGAGCTCCAAGCGCAGGTGCTCAGTGGGCTAGTGTTAATTGCTGCTAATTGGTGTAGCAACACATCAAGGCATATGTGGTCGGTGTGTATTAACGGTGAGAACAGAGGGGATTGTCGAGATTTTCAGTGCTAGGACTATAAGATTATCCAGAACAAAAGAACAGACTGTTACCAGTACTCATTATTTCATTCACAGAAAATTTGTTAGAACAAAGAGAACATTAGTTACCTTTTACCAACCTAGGCATTGTGTTTTTCTATATGACTAAATGAAATTGGTTTGCCTATATAAATATTGAAAATAGTATACTATAGGATTTTACTGGTTAAGGTGGTAGATATGGATGTGATTCCAATGACAGAATCAAAGAAGTTGAAGAGAATGGCTTCATACAATAGTCAATAGTTACTGATGAGTGATGTACCGAATGTTGTTTGTGGTCTGAAAAGTTAAAAATGAAAAAAAGCAGATGTATTAATTACACACTATATAGAACTACAAAACAGACAGATGCTATAGGTAACAAATGTAATAATAACACCTATATATGGGAATAATACATTCTACTATTATCCTACTGCTACTATTAAATATTAAAACATATCAAATCAGGAATAGAAATAATCAGCAATGTAACTATGTTGAGGAAAGCACCAACTTTACCAAAGATTAAATTAGCAATACTAATTAATAATAGTCACACCACTTGGTCGCTTATCAAGGAAATGCCAACAGCCCACTGCTAGCAAATCTCTGCCTCTAACTAGCAAAATAAATCAGGTAATTCTGGTAAAGGTAATATCAAAGTTTTACAAGGAAACACCTACAAGGCTCATCTACAAGATAAAAACAAGGACATTAAAATATACATACTTAATTCACATGAACACACAAACTGAATAATTAAGAAGAGGAGCTGACTTTTTATGCTCATGTGCTGGAGTCCGAACTACCCAAGATTATTTTCTCAAACTAGCCATGATAATACTTTCAGAAAGTTGTTAAAATGAGTGAAATTAGAAAGGGAATAAAGGCTTGCCTACACAGGATTATTATTTATTATTAAGTCTACTTTCTCCCGTTATATGCACATAACTAAAGTGATTGTTTATTGGGCTCTGAGTACTGCTAAAACACGGGTTATCTGCACTCAGTACTGTGCCTTTAACACATCTTGTGTAGACACTGACGGAGGACTGAATTCAAGTCATGATGGTTGAAGTCAATTATTTCTCAAGCAAATCCCTCTCCAATTTTTCACCTTATTTTTAGATATGTAATTCCTGTAAGTATAATGCCATAAATATCTTAATTCAGCAATATGTAACAATCCATGACAATGTAAGTTGTAAACAAGCAAGCACTTTAGGCTGATTATCTAAACAGCTTTCTTTGAAGGTTAAAACCAAAAGTAAGCCAACCCAGAATGTTGGTAGTAACACCTCATTGAACAGGAAAACTGTGGATGCACAAGTACGCTAAGTATGGTACGTCAAAGTTAAACCAAGAATTTGGTTTGTAAGCTGTAATGGATGTCTATTGACTCTCTCAATGGTCTTTGTTTTGTCTTCCAAAGGAGTTTGGCTAACTTGGAGGTTTAGCTATGACAGTCCCAGATCTCAGCAACAGTTTTATTATTATCAATAGAAATGATGTCTACAAAAATCAAATCTAAGTTGTAATAAGCCTAAATTATTCTTTGGCTATCTTTTTGCTTCATACCAGAATCAGACTGCACAATATTAGCCTGATAATGGCCCAACCTGACAGACACATTGAAAATGAGCATTGGTCACAACAATGCCCATATAGTGTGTCTTCGTAGAAAACAACCAACCTCAAAAATAATTATTTTGCCTTCTCTCACCTCACCAACACGTGTTCTTTGCCATTGACCCAAAGGAGCACAGACCACTCCTCTAAACACAACAGTTAACATGGCAAAGCAAATGTTAGTCAGACTCACGAAACGAACTTATGACTTTATAGTAGCCTAATCCGACATGGTGACCATCTAAAAAGACAAAAATATTGTGTAGTCTTATTCCAGCATCAAGTCTATTCAGTCTCGGGTTTCGTGGCTGTCGGGTTCATAAGGGAAGTTTTGGGGGTATCTGCTTGGTGTCTTCAGTACAGGTATAGTCATCAGTCTTTTTCATCAGGTACAGTATCAGATATTTTTGGACACATGCCGTCATAGACAAATGTTGGTAATAAAGTATAATTTACAATCAAGGCATTGGAGCTTCTAGCCAGCCAGTTTGAGCTGATTGTATGATCATTTGTGTGCTGCAAGTATGTACACGGGTATTCAGAAAAGATCTTAAAGGACGAGATATGAACTCTTTGCTAGTAATAATTGCTATATTATCAAGAGAATAACCCTAGCATGGTTTTATCTGCATCCCACTGGACTGGGGCTGCCATTGTGTCCTACCACAGAGTGACAGAAGAAGAAGATGCACCAAATCCTTTTGTTGTTGCAATGAATCAACAGTAAAAAGCTGAAGATATTCACTGTGGGAGACAGAAAGAACCCAAGGTTGAAAATCAGAATGAGATGTGCAGTGCACGAAATAAATCCAACTTCATACGAACTCTTTCGTTTGATCTTAATGATAGGCATTGTATTGGCGCCTTTCACAATTATTTCCACTTCCTGCAACCTGCTCCGGCTCGCCTGGCTGCAGGCCTGGGTGCCTGGCTGCAGCACACAAGTTCTATAAAGAGCTTGAAGGGGTCTCAGAGACGGAGCGAAGCAACAGCAACAGAGGAATAGAAGAGGAGAGGGTAGAGAAAGAGATAGAGGAGTGGGAGGAGGAGGAGGAGGGGAGCTGGACAAGATGAAAGAAACAGCTGTATACAAATGACAGGCTTCCATACCCCACCACCACCAGCACCACCACTACCCATCTCCCCCCACCTGCGGTGATGTTGCCCTGTGCGGTCATCGAACAGCTTCAAAGAGCCAGGCAGGCGAGACGAGGCGAGGCGAGCGGGCCGAATCCTCAAAGAGACAGCCTCCCTCTCCTCCTCCGCTAACACCACGGCCTCCGACACACGAGCATAATCTGCCTCGTCCACGCCACACACCCTCCTCACCCCCCACCACATGTAAAGAGTCAGGAGAAGAAATAGAGGAGGAGGAGGAGGAGAATGGTGTGCCTTTATCACAGCCATATACTCAGTAGAATTGACAACTTCTGTTGTGAGGTGATATCAACAAGTGTGTACAGACCCACATTCGCTAAACTGATATGATCAACATGATGCAGATTATTTGACTACAAAATTAATTGACTGGTTGTCTATGGGAGGCATTAAATGAACATGCCAGTGCTTTTGCATTTTCATTTACTACAAATCACATATACTTTTACAATTACATTTGAAGCATGCATTTTTGAATATTTTTTTCAGGCAGCCATTGATTTGCATTGGTTTCTCTACAATATTATAATAACTTAAATCTTGCTTTAAGCTGCATTAATTCATTTTGGCTTCCTTGGGGTATCAAAACAAACTCAAAACACAACAATGACATATTATCAGCTGGATAAGTTTTATGGCTAACATGTTAGCAAACAGTTTACACATCAGGCAGACAGAGAAACATTAGCAGGGAGCATAGTTGGAGTTGTGTTTGTGTGTGCCTGGATGTTAGTAGTTACTGTAATAGTTACTCTCCTTTTATTTGTGTTTCGGTCTACACCAACTCCTGAGAAAAATATTTAGCTGCTAAATGCTCCACTACTGTATGTCCACCAGCTAGTTGCTAGCTGCATCTGTCTGCTATAGTGCTGGGCAGGTAGTGTACAGGGGTTTATCAGAGCTTTTTTGCTGCCTTCTGCCACTGTTGCTGATGTCCACTGTTATGGATTACCTGTAACTTAAACAGGATTGATTTTCATACTGTACAGAAATTAGCGGAAGCAAATGGCTACCTGAAAGGAAAGGAAAACAGAAACACCTTCTTTTCAAACTTTGCAAACAAGAATAAAACATGATATTAGTTAACTTGGATGGGGTAGTCCTTTCTTAAAGTGCTTAGAAAAATGGAAATCCAACTGCTCAGGAGGACTGTGTAATATAATTTAATGCTCCAAAAAAGTCAAGAACCTTAGGATTTTCATTTGTCAATAAAAAAACACATTTAAACATCCAAAACACTATGGTATGCCTTGAAAAATGCAGCACTGTAGTACTGGAAAGTATTTGGGATTTGTAGCAGACAGAAACACTGGCATGGTCAAATAATATGTATATTACCATTAGTACCTTTCTGGTTTTCATTGGTCTCCTGCAGCTTTCACACCCTGACATTATGAATGAAAATACTGAATACTTATAATTGATGATTTTAAATACAGGTGCATATACTTAACCATTGTCTCCTACTATGAGCATTCAAAAAATGTCACTATTTTTGGGGGGTAAAAAAGATAGCTAGATAGATATTTGTTTCTATGACTCTTTATCTGTAGTTGAATAGCACCTGGCAGTTTCAGTCCAAACCTGTCAGTATAAGGCTTTCAAAGACTCGTATGAATTCAGTGCTACTGTGTAGTGAAGAGAGCTGGCATTGGTGTATGTGTGACAGACAAGGAAAGAGACTGATGAGGAACAAATGCCAATTTGGCTGTGAAACAGACCAACCTGAAACCCCCCCTCCACCATACCTAACTATCTTGATCAAGAATGACAGTGCTTGGGTGCAGGCCAGGGCCTTTTCAGCACAGACACCATAATGGATATGGACATGCCTTTCCAAAGAAACACAGGGTAATCAATGAAAGCCATTTTGTTTTTTGTCTGTTTTTTTAGATTTATTTCAGGACATCATATCAGGATCCCATCCTCTTTTTTTACCTTGCCACCTGAACCTCCTCAGTCTGGGTGATGGAGGAGGAGAAGGTATTTTGATTTGAGGATGTCATCAAGATGAGACACTGGCTGGATGAGCTCATACCACCACCTTCAAACACACACATACTACACATGCATGCACACACATGAACACCAACCCAACTCACTCACTCAGACCCACCCTTTATTGGCCTGGGCTGGTAAATAAGGCCGGGTGTGTGAGAATCTCATTACCGCAACACAAAGCAGAATTTCCTCTGAGGATTGGTGTGTGTGTGAGAGAGAGAAAGAGTGAGACAGTGCTTGTGTATGCAAAAGTGAAATAGAGCGAAAGTGTGCATGTGCGGGCATGGCTATCTCAGAGTGTATATATATATATATATATATATGTCTGTGTGTGTGTGTGTGTGTGTGTGTGTGTTAGGCTAGCTCAATCAGCAGCAGGCTGATGGGGAGGGAGAGTGAGGCAGCTGGGGCCTCCTGCCCAGGCCTTCAATTTCCCATTCCAGTCCAGTCACTGGAGTGTGTAATTACTATGGGGCCGGCCTGGGGGCTGGCATGGAAGTGCAAACGCACACACATATACACACACACACACACACACACACACACCATCCCTCAGTATCCACCCTACCGCAACCACTACCACCCCCCAAGTCACACACCTCCCACTAATAGCCCCCACACACCCATGATCTCCACACTCACACACACATACACACACACACTCACACACACAGTTAAGAAACATGTCAGCCTCCCTCCCCTGGCCTGTAGTTCATCCTGATGCCCCGTGTTGCCCTGGGGTGGCTGAGCATCTATGATCCGCGACTGAGAGCACACTATGAAATCCCTCTCAGCTCTCACTTCACAGACACGCTGGAAAGTATCCACTCCTCCACCATGACACAAAGTATAGATTTCATATTAATCTACACTATATTTCTTCTTGTGATTTGCTGCCAAGTTGCTTGTGTTTGCTGTAGCACTGAAAAGGTGTTTTTGTGAATTTTTTTATATGAAAGTCCAGCCGTCTTATAAAGAGGCAAATCCAGCCCCAACAGTGGAGTCCAAAACTACCTCCTTGACCCCATTACACCTTAACATGTGATCTGTATATGTGTAACACACGTTACCGCAGGGGTGAATGCAAGCAGAACGCATTTTGAAGGGAATGCGATTGGATTGGCCAGAACACATATGGACGTGGTCCAGCTCACAATGTGATCAGATCTTAACTAGGTGTACATCTTGACCACATTCGTAAGAAAAAAATCCTTCAGGTTGAAAGGTCAACTATCTCCATGTCCTCCTGATAGCTTAAGCAAGCCCAGCAAGAAGCAACAAATGGTAGCAGGAGCTAGCAAATCTTCCCTCGCAAAAAGTGATGTAAAAATGAACGACACCTTTCCATGGCTTTGCTTCGCTTGACCTGGGACTCCCCATGTTTGTTGAGTCCACCAGCCCCGCCAACTAATTTGCATAAAAAAGAGAATGTGAACTCTAGTTAATACAAGTTGTCAATGCAAATGCCTGTGGATCGGATGTCGTTATCCAGATAATGTATCCAGATACAGATCACACGTTCATACCAGGAGAAAATTAGGGTCCTAATCAGCGCTATAGATGATCATTTTGCCTACATAAATCTGGCCAAGTAAAGACATGTGAGAATTTAGACTCTGGGTGTACATTCTCTAGACAGAAGTAGTGTCAAACAAACACATAGCTGCTATGGACAGATCAAGTTCTATATCAAATCTTTCTCTGAGTGCCTATTGAACCCATGAGAGAAAAACATTTTGTTACCAGAGGAAGAAGCTGCAGACTGCTGTGGTAGAAATTATCCTCCAGATTACTAAAGTCTATGGCGGCAGTGCAGTCCCAGGTGCTGGCACACTGTTGCCAGGTTGGAGGTTCATTAGAAAAGGCTTGACCTGAGTGATCTCAGGTGACATGGTATCAGCCTTAAGGGTCTGATAGTCAACCCTCCTTGACTTATAATGGGGTCCACCATGTGCATCCTTATGGGTTCCTAGAGGTGGAGGAAAACCATGACTGCCCTCCAAGTCAGCACCTACCACCTTAGGAGGTCTGTGTAGTCTCAGTGCCTGGGGCATGAAGCTGAAATTCTGGTATAGGGTATCAGATAGCCCTTCCCTGTGTTTGACCCTAAAACATACAGGACACTGATGATGACCATCCTTCATGCATGTTGCAAAAAGACGTTGGTCTGACAAAACTGTAGCTACTTAAATGACAGTTGGCACACCGCACGCACTGTGCCAGTTAGGTTTTGTTTTTGGTCCTGTATATATGTATGATTGGAAACTGGACAGCTCAAAAACTACACAACCAATTTAATGAAATGTGAAGCTGTGAAAGAAACGCAAATATCGCAATGCCGACCTTTTCAAGAAGGTGGTTGAACGAATGAAAGAGGGATGCTGAGATTGCACAGGCGAACAAGGCTGCATGTAAACAGGAATATTAGTGGAATATTAATCATCATTAGCCATGTAAACAGGTTAGTAGGAATACTGTCTTTTTTGGAATAAGGATAAAAACTGGAATATTTTGTGCATGTAAACATAGTCAATGATTTTATTGTTCCTTTTGATCACACTTGGTCTTTTTCAAGGCATGTACATTGATATGTTGGTGATACAAAAAAAACCCATTGTAGCTCAGTGTGTGGTCATCCTCTCTTTTAAATAGGACACTACTATTCAGCATTACCGTTATTCACCATACAACTCATGCTTATTCTACAATTTCAACTATAGTTGGCAATACTACAACGTGATCAATTTAAGTGGTCATATGTCTGACTCAAATTTTGCACAATTCATCCTCGTCCAGTGTTGCCGGGCAGGATTTAGAAGTTAGTACAATCTACACTGATTATTTTGATGTAAATGCAAATCCAGAATAAACACTTCTAAAAAGCTCATATCATTAAAAGAAGATTCAGAGGATTGTGCATCCTTGGCTCTCTGAGTTGTTTCTGTAGTTACTAGTGTGAATCTACAGTTTCTAAATCTGTAGGTGGGATGTGTGCACTTGTTTCAGCACACCCAAAACAACAGGCAGACTTGAGGGAAGCTCCTTGATATGAGCACATTTTAATGGGACACACACTTACAACGTGTGCCTGACAGTATCTAACAGAGACACTGTGTGGTTTTGTACATGTTTTAATGCACTTACCCCTTGTGTGTATCTTGTGTGCGTGCATGTGTGTGTGTGTGTGCGTGTGTATGTTGCCCTTGTCCTTCTCAGCGCAGCGGGAACACACACACACTCACCAGTAAGCCCTGGGACAGGCAGACAATTAAACAGGTCAGCATGGGGTAACCTCAGCTGGCCTGCGGGGGGCGGTAGACGCACAGCTGGAGGTAGCAGGACAGGCGAGAACAGCAACACCTCCAACGGACATTCTCTCTGTTTCACAGGCAGACACTGAGGGACACACGCACACACACTTATACACACACACGTGCATCTAGCCAGCAGGAGAGAAAGATGATTAAGAAGTTAGAGAGTGGAGGATAAGGACCACTTCTGGACACTGACCTCAACTCTGAACCTCTGAAATTACACAAAGAGAGTATTTCACACCTTAGACCAAAAATGTGATGAAATATTAATAAAGAAATTACCGGAAATTTAAGAGAATAATTTCCTCTCCTTTAGCCATTTTTTCCAAGAGCTTTTACTCTTGCATAATTATTTCATAGTTGCTGAAGCGTCCTTAACATGTACATACATATTCAAATCAATTTTAGAGTAATGCAATAGGGACATTAAAACATGTATTTAAATATATTTCATTGTACTCATTCTGTCCTTTACGCTCTGCTGTTCTCTAACTCTATACTCCCGCTGAATGTTAAATATTTTACATCTGATCCCTTATCCCTTGCTCCACTGAGTGTATTTTTCCTCTGCAGAGATGTTACAACAATTAAGAAAACAGGTGCCTCACAGTGTCTGAACAAACTTCAGCCGTGGCTTCTCTGTGATAGAAGCAGATTAAAGCCTTTCTCTGTGTTTGCGTGGTAACTGATTGCCAAGGCAATGCTATTCTTGTTTGCTATTGCAGCCGAGGCGGAATTACCTCGATTTTGTACAAAATAGTCAATTAAATTAACTGTGAAAGGCTATTTATTTTAACCCGGGGACACTTTTTTTTCTCTTTTTCTCTCCTCTCATGGATGTAAGAAAAAAAAGGCAGCAGAAGAGGAGAAATTGGCAGGAGAACAAAGAGGGAGGATTCAGTGGAAGTTTCAGAGCTGGAGTCATACTGCCATCAGGTGGACAAAGGCAAACACTGCATCATGTCTGACTCAATGTGTAAGAAGTACATCTGTGGAGGAGACAGCAACCACTGTTTTGTTGTTTTCACTTACTTACTGTAATCCTTCCTCCAAATTCACTATCCTTGTTTTCATAAGATTTCTTGTTTGTCCAATATTTTAAATTCTGGTTTTGTAGCTCTGCCCAATGTCTGACACCAGTTTTAGACACCATTTCCACATGGTATTAACATACGATATCTCATCTGGATACGTTATGACTGTGGCTCAGGAGGTAGAGGGGGTAATCCCAGGGTTGGCGGTTTGATACTCGGCTCCTCCTGTCCACATGTCGAAGTGTCCTTGGACAAGATACTGAACCCTAAGTTGCTCCCAATGGAGGTCATTCTGGTTTTGTAGCTCTTGCCCGAGGTCACCATTGGGAACCGTTAAGGTTGAAAAAACACTATATAAGGGAAGTCCTCTTTGCCATGAAGTCCATTTACCATCATGGGCCTACGCATTTACACCTGGTTATAATAAATGTTCCCGTTTTCCCGCACTGGGATCTGATCTAAATATGAAAATTAGGTAGGCAGAGCTGTCAACAAACATGGTGGGTCTCACCTCCAGATGTGGTCTGGCCAATCCAATTGTACTCCCCACTCAGCTACACCTTGTACCACAAATATCATGAAATTTTGATTCAAATGTTGCTAAACTCTTATGTTTGGGAGTATGTGACAACACCAGTGACAGGAGCAGAGATGATAACACAAATACAGAAATCTCTCAGTGAAATAACCAAAACTGTTCTACCTTTGGCAGAAAAGTTGGTGTTTATGTCACACTCCATCACACATAGTAAAAAGATTGATTGAGAAAATAGGTTTTCAGGGTCTTCAAGTGTCACTCACCACACCACATAGTGCCCTGCCTATATGGCCTTACACAACCAAGATAATGATATGACAAATGTATGATGATGTACAGATCCACATAAAGGTCCACTTTACAAAACAGAAATGTCCTGTAATGAAGGATACAGGGTACTCTGTCTTACCAGCCACACATTTTGTATACATTTTGCCAAAACAAAAATATCCTCATTAAAAAGTCAGCTTAACTATAACCAGACAACCAAAACAAATCTGTAAACTGTATTTCTTTTTTTCAAATGGGACACCTTAGGTTGCTTCACATATGGCAATAAAATAGATTCCATCCTCAACAACACCAAGATAACAAAAACACATAAACGCTACTCTTCAGGATTGTCTTTCTATCTGCCTGCTTCAATTAACACGCACTGGCATGCTTTTTTCCTTATCTGGATAAGGTATCTACATACACATCACATGTTAATACAAGGTGTAAATGGGGTATAAAATAATATATAACACAATGATGTTTGTTAGCACAGCTCAACAAGACGGAGATTTATCTTATAACAGATGCATCCAAACACCAACTGACATCCAAATGAAAACAAACAGACAAAAAAACACAATGCTGTAACAGAAACATGATTGCACACACGCATGCGCATACTGCTGTCTAGTTAAATGAAGCATGCGGTGATCCACTGTTGTGGAATGTGTATGACAGTAAGACAGAGAGAATAATTGTGACTGCAAGATAGAGCAAATGATGTGCTGGAGGGAAGTAAACAATGCCAGTTCCTGTGATAGACTGCAGAACACTTTCCGACTCATTGACTTTGAATAATTTTTCACGTCAAATGAAAAGTAATTACATCACAACAACTCATGTTGGATGGTTTCCTGTGTGTCTGTGTGTGTGTGTGTGTGTGTGTACAGCAAGATGAGTATTTATATTGGGCAGTGATATCATTGAGCCTGTTCAGACATTATATATAAACAGTAGACTCTATATGGAAGAACATTTGAAAGTAAATTTGTAAAGTTCTGCCTATCATCACACAGAATACACAACATGGACTATATTCAATTCAATTTTATTTATATAGTGCCAAATCATAACAGAAGTTATCTCAGGGCACTTAGATATGCATATAGAGCAGGTCTAGACAGTACTCTTTATACAGAGACCCAACAATTCCCACCATGAGCAAGCACTAGGTGACAGTGGCAATTGCTATATACTGTATATCCTCAAGATCACAAATATCAGAATGTAATGTCAGATTTGAGCATAACTCCAGTTGTCTTAATTCGTTTTTGTAGGCCAGGACAAGAAGAAGTCTTAATTATGTTGCAGATTTGCCGGAAAATGGTGGAACATGGCCATGTTGTTTATTACTTTATTTACATGCAGACAGAATTGTATAGTGTAGTGAAAACCCTCTTTTCTTGCTAAAATAAGTATGCACACCATATGGACCTGAGGTAAGCAAGTTGGAAAAGATCAAAAGGGAGGCAGGAATGTTTACAGCCCTGCCAGATCTTTTAATGGTTTGAATAAATACCTCTTCCTGGGTATTTCTCAGGATTCACCCTTCCACAGCCATAAAGGTGTCATTTCTTATGCTAAAAAGATTGACTTCCATCTGAACACTCCAGACTCTTAGTTGTAATCCCTCTGATTGCAACGACCAAGGAACCTAAGAGCATGTCCGAAATCAAAGAAAGGACATGCAGAGTTTAAAACAAAAGCAATAATATACTCTCTTTCCCCACCACTACATCTGGGATCTCCTCATCCCTTCTCATCAACCCCACACACACACACATACACACACACCCCCTCACGATGTGGCGATAAGAAAACAGACGTGCCATAAATCTAGGGATGCGTTCTTGAAGAAAGGGACCTTTCAATAGTCCCCTGAATGTTAAGAAAGTTTGGATTCTGATAAAGTACATTATCAAAGTAACCAATGATGTAATAATGTTGTTTAACGCATGCCTATTCTTGTCTTATGATGTTTGGATTAACTCTGATGATT